>JALBCR010001337.1:0-198426 GCA_030710515.1 Abscondita cerata
CTCAGTACTTCGTTCAGTTACGTATTGCTTAGATTCGAATAAAAAAACGAAAAACTACTTAGCACAGATTTTGAAAGAATTATATAATGCTTTGAGTTTGCAGTGCAGGGTTCCGCATTTGAACATATTTGAAGAATGAATTACGAGTCGCTGTTGCGATTGTTCTTTAATTTATACATGCAGGTTACTCAAGTTTTCTTTTCTTAATGATAAAAGTTTTTTTTTTGTGTTTTGTTAAAATTTTTTTTTTTAATAATTTTTTTTTTTTTAAATTTTTTTTTTTTTTTAAAAATAAACGAATAAATATGAATTTTGTGTATTTGTAATATTCTTATAATAACACCTCATCTTCTAGGCACTTGTTCATATACTTTATCGTCATATATAAACGTCCGTTTGACTAATCAGAATTTTATTAATGATGTTTGTTTGCAAAGATATTGGGATTACATGTTTTGATGTGTATATTAACTAATTAACAAATTAAAGTTCTACTTTTCTACTCTATCATCTCTAACTGAAAGAATAATTCATAATCATTTGAATCATTAACAAATGCTGACAAACTACATATTAGCTTGATTATAAATGTTTCCTAAATTTTTCGACTAAAATCGATTTCCTCAGGTCACTTGTAGTTGTATTTAAATATACAGGGTGTTCATTTAATATTTAAAATTAAAAACATAATCGTGAGAATTCTTTTAAATTAATTTGGACTACTTCCCCATAAACTTCTAATGGAATCCCGTTATGACACACCTTATATAATCTCTTTATAATTCTACACACTTCCCAGCGATGCTCCCATCTTTTTTACCAGTCCAAATAGTACTCGGCGTTTTTCCCTGCAAAATAATTGACACAAAGGTAATTTCCTCCTCATTTGACTAAAATCTTTATCCTCCGAGCGCAATTTATGAGATGAGGGGGTAGATCTGGTAACTAAGGCGGATTTTTCTGCAAATGTGGCGGTTTTTTGGCGATTATTGCCTTCAACTTGTTAAGTAATAATGCATACTATGCTCCTGTAGTGGTTTTCCTTTTTTAAAAATAGTCGATTAAGATAACTCCATGACTATCCCAAAAAACAGTCGCCATCACTTATCCACCCAAAAAACAGTTTTTTTTTGGAGCCGGTTCCCTTTTTGGAGTTCACTGTTTTGACTATATTTTCGTTTCAGGCGTGTAATGATGTATCCAAATTTTATCTACAATAATTAATTGGCGCCTGAACTGCGCCAACAGAGTGTTGGAAATGTTCATTCGAATATGTTTATGATCTAACTGGAGCAAACCGGCACCTAACGCACGGACAGCATTCTCATGCCTAAACCTTGATTTAATATGTGCCAAACACGTTCTTGACGTATTCATAGCCTTTTCTCACTTGAATTCGACCGTAATATAGCACCATTTTATGAATTTTAGCGAAGTCTTTGCTAGAAGTTGCAGTTTTTGGATGTCCTGAATGTTCATCGTCACCCAAGCTCTTACGGTCACGCTTAAATTCAGCTGTTTACTGTTGTAAATGATGCTGCAAAGTCTCTGTAAACAGAGTCCAACTTATTTTTTGGTTTTTGGGGTATTGGCATTCAAAAACAAAAACAAATATTTAATGACAGCTCGATACTCGATTTTTCCATTTTCAAAATAACTCTCACATTGACTCATGTCAAATAACAACTGCGCATCCAAAATGACTTTTTAAGACGAGTGTTGCCATCTTCACGTTGAGGTCGGAAACTTTTCAGACCACCCACGTATATTAAGTTCGGGAGTAAAAATCAAATAATTGTTTTAATAAAAAATGGTCATATCCACAGGAAATACTATAGTAAAATTAAATTCAACTCACAGTATATGAATAATTAGAATCACAGATTAAATAATAGCTCTTTAAGTAGCCAGCGACCTAATAAACGCATGATTTATTTCTAACAAATGGGATATTTGGGGAATACAAGTGACTGAAGCAATAAGAAACTAGATATCAAAGTTAAATCGTTTTGACAATCACTTTGGCAGTGAATTACGTTACTTTATATCAAAACCGGTGTGCTTATTATGCTTTAGAAATCGATAATTTTTTATTTCAAACAATAACATCAAATAAATACAAGCACGTTTTGCTGAACATTTAATCGTATTCTCATAATCAATGATATTATCTTGAAATTTTTTTAATGAAACGATACTTTTCTATACATCTTGTTTGTGTGTTTTATTTGTTCAGTTTAAGCGCTACTAAAAACACCACCACTTCATCAATGTTATAAAATCTTTTTATTGCTGTTTTTAATCTATCTCCTTTTATTCTACGTAGAAAATGAGTTTTAAAGTAAGGTGCAAAGTATTAAGATTTAGTGACACAACATAATCGAATACGTGAGGTGGGTGGTAATAAAAGATTTTAAAAAAGGTTTGAACGATACTGAGACAAACGTTCTTAAAATCGAATTCGGGAAGTATAAAAGAATATGTGAAATACGTGAAACTCTGATCAGTGTTTAGAAATTTCTTTTGGTCGTATCAACGTCTCTGCCTTTGCAGATGCAAATTATTAAAATTAAAGCTCACATTCAAACGTAACATATTTAGAAATTCTTTTTTTGTTTGTATTTATCGTATTACATCTGTAGGTGAATGCATGCAGAGCAGGTTTTACTTTAATAAAATGTGTTACATTGCTTTCATTCCAGAATATTTTTGGGGTTTTTTTGTGTTTCACTAGTGGTGTAATAGTCTTTTTATGGGTATTCTTATTTTGAGAAACTGATATATCCATAAAATATTTAATAAAGCTGTTTTGACATTTTAAATTAAATTATAGTTTTATTGAATTCGAAATTATACTCTTTAATTTTTTAAAAGTGTTTCGTTCAGTTTTTTTAAAGTTGTTGAATGTTATTAAGATATTAAAATGGTTACTCTTTATCATTATCTCAATTTGATTTTTGAATTACTATTCTACTCGTGTATTATTAAGTAGTCAGAGTATTGGGGTAATATTTACATATTATATTACAGTTTCAGAAAAACAGTCAACGCTACGCTATTTTACACAGACTAATAATTATTGCTCTCTACAAATTTATAAATATGTAAAATTATCTCGTTATATTTTTTAATATTGAAGTAATTTTGTATTATTTCTTTACAATATTGCTCATAACTGTTAACGCTTATTGAACGAAAATGTAGTCGTTCTGAAGAAACGGTTTAAAATCTGAAACAAAAATGTTATTTATTCCGAATAATAAAGAGGTATTCGTAATTCCTAAAAGTTATATGGAGATGCCGATTAATGAAGCCATACAAAATATGCACGAACAATAAACAGTTTTGATAACTGCTTATATTACGTGAATATCTGTTTAAAACGTAATTAAGTTTGTAGGTTACAGTCGTCCAAATCGGTCGGAAAATCGTTGATTATCAGCCTAGACTGGTAAACATTTAGTAAACTTTGTTAACACAAGAAGGCAGATCGATCCTATCGCATGTACAATTACTCTATACGAATAGTGGCGACATTAGCTACCAAACCACGCATACCCACCATGTTGGGACTAAATTTAAAATTTTCGTAGCATTAAGTGGACGTTTTCATTAAAAATACTTAAAAGTAAATTTCTTTTAGTGAACATTAACTATATATATAGGGTGTGTGGAAATGAATTGGCCATACTACAGGGTAGATTCTTTAAGCAAAAAATATGACGATTAAACGTAATTTACTTAATTTTGCTTCGTTAAGAAGTTATAACACTTTGAAAAGAGTTTTTTATTTTAATTTTTTAGCATAGACAGCGTAATTTAAATGATATCTATGTCAAACTTGAAACCTATTGGTTTCGACGTTGTCAATTAAAAATTTTCTTAACGGAGCAAAATTGATAAATTACGTTAAATCGTCATGTTTTTGCCCAAAGAATCTACTCTTGCAGTGTGGCTCATTCATATTTTGTATTTTCTGTCGTGATTATCTGTTTTTCTATTATTTTTTTGCTATTTGTTTAACCTACTATTTTTTTTCAGTCATTATCGTGACTGGTGCTTGGGCCGGTCCATTATATGTCATCATGCAATGGCTGTGCTGTTATATTTTATGTTCTTATTTACCTTCTATATTATTTACACACTTAATTAATATTATTGGGTAAGGGTTGGAATGTTTAGATTTTAGTGGTTTCCCTAAACCTTGAAGCAAATCCTTTGCCAAAACGAACCAATCCACAATTGCACACGGTTTCGTCACAACACTATACAGGTTTATACTGATCTTCTGGGGCACCATACATAACACTTACATCACAATACAATGTTTAAAATTTACCATACGAATAATAAATAAATTACCAGACGCTCTGTAGAAAGGGTTTTATGATTTTTAACCATTAGGATTATGAATCTGAGAAACAGCTAAATTAAAAAATAAAAGTATGAAATTAGGAAACTATAAAGTAGACTCATTTAAAATTTTTACAATTAAATATAGTTTAAAGTAAATACAAATTTAATGTTTAAATTGAACCATCATTTTACATTACGTATCCAGCAATAGATTTACTGGTAAGTTTTTTGGCCGCTGCCTCAGTTTTTTGGAGTTAATTTTTATTCAAAAAGTAACAAATCTTTATAATAGTTTGATAAAACTAAATTTTACTATACATGTGGTTTACAAAAATTTTTTTTTCAAGTTTGTGTTTTGGTTGGATACAATTGGAAAATATTTGGGAAAAATACTTTCCATATCTAACAAAAAGCAAAATTATGTCTCATTACAAAAATAGAGAATGTTCTCGAAATTTTTTCAATAATGTTAATTTAGCAAATTTATTATAGATTGGTTTTTTGAACAAGCCATCATTATACAAGTTTCACAAGTTGTAATGATACTTTGAAGAATGTACCCACATACGTAGTAAAATTAATTCAATTCGCTATAACAGATGTTAAATTCCGGTTCTTTTAGAATACCAGAAAACAAAATCTTATCATATGTCTTGGTTTGAGTTTGAATTATACAGGGTGTCCCAAGATTTTTTTAACAGGCTGTAACTCGGGCACTAACGAATAGATTTATTTGAAAAATAAATAAAAAAAATTAAATAGGTAGGGGTGATCGAACTTAGCTCAAATGAAAGGGTTTTTTATTTCAAATTCAACGGTGTATTACAGTGAGGAAACTAAAGAGGATAATTATTCCAAATTTTCAATTTAATGTTTATTTGCAACAATAACCAGAACGTTTCGACTGTAAAGAAATATAATGAAAAATGTTCAAAATGACCTCCGTCTGCAACAACACAAGCATCAAACCGTGTAAGTAGTTCACGTGTACATGCCGCATGTATCATCTCTTGCTTAATGTTATTACAAGCTTGTCTAATTTTATTTTTTAAATCGTCCACGTCTACAGGTTTTTCATTATAAACAAGCTATTTAAATATCCCCATACAAAAAAATCTAAGGGTGCTAGGACCGGCAATCGTGGAGGCCATCGAATAGGTCTATGAGTTCCAATCCAATGGTTTGGAAATCTAGCATTAAGATAATTTGCTACAACGCCGCTATTATGTGGGGGTGCACCATCTTGCAGTCCATATCATATTTCTGCTTTCATTCAAAGGAATATCCTCCTAGTAACGCAAGATAGCTCATTTTCTAGAAAATTTTAATATCTCTGACCATTTAAATACCCTTGAAAAAAATATGGGCCTATTAACCGACCATTGAATAATCCACACCAAATATTAACTCCCCATCTGAGTTGAAAGCGAGTTTCCCTTAGCCATCGCGGATTTTCCGCGGACCAATAATGAGAGTTAAGGCGATTTAAGATGCCATGATTATGGAAACGCGCTTCATCACTCCACAAAATTCTATGCAATAGATTGGGACTGTCTTGCACCATAACTTGCGTGATGGCGATAAAGGTCAATCTCCGATCCAGATCGGTAGGTCGCAACTCATGAACTAAATGTAATTTAAATGGATGGTAATGATGGGTTTTTAAAATTCTATGAACTGAACTTGAAGAAACGCCAATTTCTGCAGCAATAGTTCTTATGGACACATGGGATTAACCGCTACATATGCTAAAACATTCACCATGTTCTGTTTGGTCTGTATTGGTTTTTCATGATTACTATGTGTAGAGTTTGAAAATGAACCTTGTCGCATATTTTCTTCAACCATAGCAAACGTCACATGAGAAGTGTTTTTCTATCGGAAAACGCTCCGCGTATAAGGCCTGATCATTTCGAGGATTTTTCCTACATTCACCATAGATTAGTAACATATCTACATATTCATTCGGTGTGAATAAGAATGGCATTTTTACTTCGGAGTTTTCACACTATGTATTGTTTTAAAACGGTACTAGGTATGTGTATTTAGAAAGTGACCACAATCAATGACATTAGATTTTGCTAATCATGATAATGGGGCATTTTAACTGTCACTGGTTATTGTTGCAAATAAAAATTAAATTGAAAATTTGAAATAATTATCCTCTTTAGTTTCCTCACTCTGATACACCGTTGAATTTAAAATAAAAAACCCTTTTATTTGAGCAAAGTTTAATCCCCCTACCTATTTAATTTTTTTGTTGCGATGACGTCCCTGCTCCTGTGATGACGTCACAGATACCCGGTATACCTCAAATGAACTACTGTAGGTCCCAAACAGATTACCCAATTTTCAAATAAATCTATTCGTTAGTTCCCCAGTTACAGCCTGTTAAAAAATCTTGGGACACCCTGTATTAAAAAACAGATAAAGATTGTCTATCATCTTCCACGTAGCTACTTTTGAGAAACACAAATTAGTGTCAGATTGTTTTTACCTGGACTGCATTTGGTACTATTTGTTTGTTTCTCAATACACGAAATAAATTTTCTAAACAGTCTTGTGAAAATCTACTTTAAAATTGTATTGGGATGTAAGTGTTATGTATGGTGCTCCAGAAGATCAGTTTATATCTGCGACATTAATTGATCTTTGTTAAATAAACTTGAAATATATTTGTTTTGTTCTACCTGAGAATATTGTCCTTCTTTCTTCAGTGTAGTACTTATATTGCGCAACATGTTTTTATATTTATTTCTTCTGGGTTTTTTTCTTTATAGTAAAGTTTTATATATATATATTTTAATTTGACTAATAAATCAGTTGTTTTAGATGGATGTGTGGAGACATTCTTATCCAGATTGAATCTTTCTGGGCTTGGTACTATTTCAACTGCCTCCTGGACTGCCACTAATGCTTTACCTACAAAAGTTTTAGAATTAAAACATGTTACATTCTGAGAACAATAGAAAGTTGACAGTGTACTATTACTTTGTGACCATGGGAGATTAATCATTAAAATAACAATCATCTCTATTTACACCTCAATTTTAACAAAGGTTTATTCCAAAGCCTACACTTTCATAACATACTACTTGTTGTATCTAAAATATTCATATTCACACAGATTTTCCCAATATTATTTGAACAGTACATAGATTTTAATAAGACAAAATAATAGTGTATCCATCTGACTTCCAGAAAAATTGCAACACCTAGAAGTTGTCGAACGATTTTAATGAAATTTTCAGGAAACGTCTATTTTCATTAAACAAAGTGATGATTAAAATTTGAATATAATCTAGACAGTAGTTTTTGTTTTTTTGCCTGTTGTTTCCATAGCACATAGTAACAATAAATTTGAAGTATTAGACCATTTAGTAACTGTCAAGTTTGCAAATTGTTGTTGTTTCTTCACAATTTCATTCTAAACTTGAAAACAATGCCGAGAGTACGTCAACATCAACATTTTGTCCAATTAATTGATTTTGAACGTGGCCGTATTATTGGTATGAGAGAGGCCGGACTTTCGCTAAGAGAAATTGCTCTCGTCGTAAACCGAAATGTTTCATTCGGTATTGAGATGTTGGTCCAAATGGTCCGAGGAAGGGGTTCAACATCGTCGCCGTGGATCTGAACGTCCTCGAAGGACTACAGATCGCGAAGAACGTCGCTTAAGAGTTTTGTCCACAAGAGATAGATTTTCAACAACTCGATCAATTACAAATGATTGGATGAGAGGTACAGGACTTAGAATGTCAATGTCATCTGTTTATCGCCGGATAAGATCTTATGGGTTGCGTTCATATCGTCCATTTTTATTTTATGTCTTCCTATTACACCACTTCACCGTCTACGCAGACTAGAGTGGAGCAACGAAAGGGTTAATTGAGCGCAAGAATGGCATCAAAGTTTAGTTTAGTGACGAGTTCCGATTTTGCTTGTGGGCCCACGATGGTCGTAGGAGGGTCAGACGAATGCGTGGAGAACGTAAAAATCCAACATTTTTTGTGGAACGCAACACAGCCCTCACTCAAGGAGTTATTATATGGGGTGCAATATGTTATGGTAGCAGATCACCCTTGGTCTTTATTGACGGCAACCTTAACGCAGCTGGTTACATTGCTAATGTGCTACAACCAGTTGGCCTTCCATATCTTCAGGGGCTGCAAAATCCCGTTTTTCAGCAGGATAATGCGCCCCCTCATAGGGCAAAGGCTACAACACGGTTTTTGGAAGAATCTAACATTGCCGTCCTCCCATGGCCTGCTCGCTCGCCTGATTTCTCGTCAATTGAACATGTATGAGATATGATTGGTAGGCGACTGGGTAATTTACCGCACTCTCCAGATAATTTACACGATCTTCAACAACGGATTCAAGAAGCTTGGGATGATATATCACAAGCAGCTATCGATCACTTGATTGATAGCATGCCAAGCCGTCTAGATGATTGAATTAAAAATAGTGCCGGAGCAACTCATTATTGAAAAAACTTTTTAAGATTTTGTTTATTTGTTTTTAAGTTTTAATCATCTCTTTGTTTAATGAAAATAGACGTTTCCTGAAAATTTCATCAAAATCGTTCAACAACTTCTAGGTGTTGCAATTTTTTTGGAAGTCAGTATATGTGATAAATACCACTGTTCACTAAGTGTGATATTAAGTACCTGTTGAACCAAACTTGAATAAATATAATCATAGCTTTAAAAACAAACTTCTTTTAATAATAATTTTTCTTGAAGTATTGGCTTTTTTGTAGACTTCGGTTTTGTAAATGAAAAAATTGCATTTGCCTTTAATTTACCTCTTCGGTCTTTATTTCTGAAGCAAAAGTGAACCTGAAACAGGTACTCATATAAATAAACATTAAAATAACTTCCAATTAATAGAAATTTACAAACTCTTATAGAATTTTATAAGACAGACGCGTATCTTACCTCACATAAATATGAATGACATGTGGCGACCCAGTTATTCCATCGTGTCTTAATTAACCATTTATATTTTCTTTCTGGATCTCTTGGAAAACCCTTTTTTTTTTGTGAAATTACTACAATTCACTTTGAACTAGGCCGATTAAATTAAAAATTTTCATATTATATATATTCAGTAAACACACAGTCTTTAGTACCCAACAAGTAAAAAATTGGGATACTTACATAAATTTTCAAAATTTCACAAAAACTAAACTGGCACCATTAGAAAACTATTTGAACAGATAATTATTTAGTTGCAACATGGCTGACAAAATCACGTCATCTTGAAACCCAATCAAAAATGAGACATCTATTGTCATCACTGCCGTATATAGTCACTGTAATCGCATGTGTCATATGATAACGACAGTTGTTGATAGTGTAACAGTTAACCATCATTTAAAACTGGTTTCATATCAGATTTTTGGTCAAATTTAACTGAAAAACAAGAATTCAAGTCATCCTGGACGTTGGCCACACATAAGTTCTATTTCCAATAGTCAATCCTAGTCTGTGACTTATCTAATCTAAATCCGACCTGCAAATCGAAATCTGCACAAATGGATTCGTTCACCTTAAAATTTAGGTCGCATAAGAAGTTTTTGACCAGAATTCGCTTTCTTGTCACACTCGTGAGACTGCAGCAATCCTTAACCCATTTGATCCCATTGTACTCAAATGAGTACGGAAGGTATGTTAGACAAATACTTACCTCTAGTGACACATTTTGCAATTGGTTAAGGCAAACCCTAATCAGATATTACAGGTTACTATATTTTCAAGTAATTTTGAGATACTGGTTGTTCTGACAATTAATAGGTGGCCGAGGTTAAATTTCATTTTATCAGGTGCAAATTTTGTCGAGTTACAACTTGTCGCACATGAAATCTTTGGTCGACAAATTTCTTGCAACGGTGATAGTACGTGTTTGTGAAGACTGTTCCTATCGGTAGAAGCATAAAGAATGTAAGTATCGTATTTTTGCTGTATTTTTGTATTTTGTCCGTTGGTTAGAGTCCGGTAAACATTGATGTACTTGTTTGAGTACACTGGGAAAATCTATGTAGTAAATAATTTTACTTTTGCAGAAGTATGGAACAGAAAGAAGCAGATAATTTTCAGCCGATAGCTGTAAGAACTTTTTATAATAAGGCTTATACCAGTTTAAATGATGCTTTGGACAATTTGCCCTCTGTAGAAGCAGATACAATAATTGATATAGTTGTACTACCTCCAGATACAGTGGATCCACAAACCGACGAAGAAGAAGTAGACGACGACGATAATGCTGAAAACCAAAATGCTCAGACTCTTTGCGATGTTGCTGGGAAAATTGAAATTCAATTTGAAATAGAAAGCGATGATGAAGATGAAGATGATTTACCTTTGTCAGTCCTGAAAAGAAAATTGATTAGTGAGAAGAAAAGTAATGGTTCTCAAACTACCAAATCAAACGAACAGCCTGAATGGACTGACAATATTAGTGATATGGGAATGGCGTCTACCTCTGGTTGTATTGATCGTCGGAATATTGTTATTGCTGATGTAGAAAACCTGGAACCAGTTGACGTATTTGAAAATTTTTTGATGACGAGGTGATGCACCATATCATCAAAGAAACACATGAATATTCCCATCAAAAAACAATCACAGTTTTTATTTATCGAAAGCGGATCTACGCCAGTTCATTGGAATCCTTTTGCTAAGTGGCTACCATACGTTGCCTCGTGAAAGACTTTATTGGGGCCTTGATGAGGATGTTGGGGTAAAGCTTGTTTCAGACGCAATGTCGAGAAACAGGTTTCAGGAAATAAAAGTTACCTCCATTTGGCAAATAATAGCGAATTAGATAAAGATGATAAACTGGCAAAAATTCGCCCTCTTATAAATTTACTGAATCAACGGTTTCAACAGTGGGGTGTTTTCGAACGTGATTTATCCATAGATGAAGCTATGATCAAATACTTCGGACATCATTCCGCCAAACAGTTTATAAAAGGCAAACCTGTGCGTTTCGGGTATAAGGCTTGGATGTTGTGCAGCGCCTCGGGATACTGTTTTGCTTTTGATATTTATTGTGGTGCGAAAAGGCACGTGAAAAACAGGATTTACCGTTAGGATCGCAAGTAGTTCTTGACCTCTTATCGATAGTCGCGGTACCTTCCGATCATATTGTATATTTCGATAATTATTTTACGAGCTATAATCTTTTGCAAATCCTAAAGCAAAAAGGATTTAAAGCCACAGGAACTGTTCGTGACAATCGGACAAAGAAGTGCCCTCTAACTGCCATCAAACAATGCGCCAAAAGGTCTCGAGGAAGCTATGAATACAAATTCGATTCAAAATCTAAATTGTTATTTGTGCGATGGACAGATAATAATGTTGTTACAATGGCAACAAACTATGATTCTATAATTCCATTAGGGAAAGTAAGCCGTTGGTCAAATTTGCAAAAACAAAAGTAGATGTCCCACAACCATTTTTGTTTCAAAATTACAATCGTTACATGGGGGTGTGGACTTATTAGATCAGTCAGTGAACAATTACCGCACTAAAATTGAAGGCAAAAATGGTGGTGGGTGTTATTTACACACACAGTAAATGTTGCTTTGGTGAATGCTTGGCGATTATATCAACTCGCATCAGAAAAAGCAATGGATTTACTGCAGTTTCAGAGAGGGGTAGCACGTCATTACTTGCGTTGCAATGCTAAAAGTATTAAAAGACCATCAGCTGTAGTACCTGTAAGTATCAGAAACAGCGAAAAGGATCATTTTCCTACAAAACTGGAAAAACAACTTCGATGCACTGTCTGCCATATGAGAGCTCGCTGGGGCTGTACTAAGTGTTGTGTTACTTTATGTTTAGAAAAAGAGACTGTTTCCAAGCATACCATTCATAATGTTCCAGAGATTGTTCCACTGTATACAGGAATTATTATCATTATTTTTAATAAATTATGTTCGTTCATTATGTTTTATTTACATTTTTATAATATTCTCCTGATTTCAGTTATATTTTCCCATTGTACTCATTTGAGTACATATATATATCTCACTTATTTATATTTTTTTTACATACTGTCTGACCTCAAAATGCTTCAAATTGATCATTTAAGCAGACCCTATAAAAATAATTGGAAATTTATAGAAAAAAAGTCGTGGGATCAAATGGGTTAATCAACTGGAGAATTATCAGTGCAGTAACGTGTGTCGATTTTCAAATGACTTGGATTCTATTTGTTGGTGTGTAGTTTCAATGCATCTTTTTAATTATTCTATTTTGCTTAATTTCTTTTGAAGTTTGATTTTGAGCTACAGAGTCCCAAATGTCGATTTAACCTTACATATTTTAATTTGCTATTTAAAATTAAAATTCATAGTATGCACAATTTTGCAAGTTAGTATTGGTTAATGTTATTTATAGATTTCAACATTAAGATTAAGATTTAATTTGACAAATATATGTGAAAAGCATTGAAAATTTTGAACGTTACTGAAGGAAATGAACTTGCTGTTGTGGTAAGGATGAGCCGGTAGACTTACCAATAGATTATCAATTTTATTATAGTCCTCTTGTCGGTTTAATTGCACTTTTCAAAAATAAAGAATATAAAATTCTTTCTTATTTCGATCTTAGAATAATTATATTCTAGCATGAATTTTAATTTAATTTTAACTATGCGGTAAAGTAGTGGCTGATTTATCTGCTATTTGGGAACGTTTTAAAAATAAACTAAGTATAAAATCCGATAAACTAATTTTAAAAAATTTACTTTACACTACTTTACATACTTTACACAATAGTGTACAGAATAAGGGCGCATTTAATTTTTTCATTGATGATGATATTGATGGCGGCATCAATACGTCAGTTAAACAAATCAACTGACACATATTAGGTGGTGTATGTCAAAACGGTTAAACGGCCAACCCTACTTAAAATCGAATGCGGACGGTTCGCCCCCGCCGTTTCGCCTCCGACTATTTCGCCCCCGCCGTTTCGTCCCTAGTCGTTTGCCCCCGAAACGGTTTGCCCCCGAAGTTTTACCTCTAGCTTTAGCCAGCTTCCGCTGTTTCCAGTTGCACCACGAGGAGGTAGCGAGTAGGATTTGTGCAACCGTTTTTTGTTTTTATTTTGTTTTTTTTAATGTTTGTTTTTGTACCTTTTTATTTTAATTTATTTGAAAAAAATACATATTTTAACATGTATATTCGGATGTGCAACCGGAATAAATTCAAAATTCAAAGTTGTACACAATCCCACGCAAGTAATCAATAACTTGACGATTTTTCGTAGTTATGAATACCTTGCTGCTTTTGCAAAGATTCAATAAAACGAAAAATGTTTGGAAATTGTGATCCACATGTTTCTTGAAAAGCGCGATGCTATCCCTCGACGGCATTATTTGTGCGATGTAGGTCGTTAAGAGTGCGCTGATAGACATTCTAAAGCTGAGTTGGAAAATTTGGAATTTGACGTCTACGACGTAGTCTTCAATCAATATAGGCATCTTCGAAATAATTGGCAATCGGTACAGCCTCTTCAGAAAATCCTTCGTTTTCAATTAATTCGGCAAATGCATTACTTACGTCATCTTCAGGTATAAATGCCAAAGCGGGAAACATTCTGATCCAACGAGCGAACTCGTGATCATTATCGTATTGAGCTTTGAAACCTTCAGTTTAAAGTTTTCTCCAGACGGATTGCGATAAATGAAAAAAACATACCGTCTTTAAAATACCTGAAAATTCCAATTCAAATGCTTGAATGGTAGCGAGTTCAAAATCTGTCATAAGTAGAGTTGGCTGCAGTCCAGGTTGCAGAAGTTTCAATTCATGCAAAAATTTTACATATGTACCTCTTGTTTTATTTGGTAAAAGAGCAATTGCTAGTGGTATAACGGCATTGTATTTGGTAGCGTGGATTGTGTAAACTTGTTGAAACATAGCTGGTGCGGTACTAAACGTACCATCTGCAAACCATCCTTCACTTTGAGCCAAATGATGAAGATTGCTTCTACTTGAAAAATCAGCATTCTTCCAGACATAAGTTGATCCTCCGAATCATACATCAGAAACTGTTGCACTTGACCATCAATTACAATTTCCCTAAACACTTGAGGAATCACCAGTTCTTGGATATTTCTTGGAATCGCAGGTGCCCCTTTATCTCCTCTTGCTCTACGGATAGTTTTTTCAATGAATCGTTTTTGGGCAGAATTGAAGCAACATCTGTGTGAGCTTCTGCGATGACGTTTGCAATAATTTGCTGTGGTGTTTCCTGTGTCGTAGTGGCACGCTCTTTTGCCATAGTAACCAGACAAATAACTGCTGGCCTGGCAGCTTGAGCTGCATGATTATGATGTGTAGCGATTTTAACCACTTCACCATCTACGCCGTCTGTTCATACTCGTCCCTTGCAGTTTGATCGATGTTCGCACACCCATATCCCATGTTCTTAATTTTTTGTTTTTTTGGAGAACACGTAAATATGGTTTTTTGCTTTGACAAAACGTACTCTGCCATTAGTAGAAATACTGAACTGAACTTAACTATTAGTAACGAAACACGCAGTAACAAAGTTGACAATATAATGAAATAATCATAAAAGGTTTAAATTTTGTGTTGTTAGATATCTATCTTACGTTAGAGCTTTTAGTAACTTCATTGATGTACATCACATTATTACTACGTTGTTTCTACTCTTAAGAACAACTAAGTATGAATGTTTAAAAGTTTTTCCGTGTTTGTTTTTTTACGAATGTGATTATTTTTCTCTATTTTGTGTAAGTAATATCTTTATTTCCGATAAGGATTTGAAAAATATGTAAATAAAATAATATAAAATTGTTGTTCAAAATTACATTTATAAATTCTATTCATTTCTTATTACATATTCTTCATCAAACAGCACTTTCGTATGCCTGTGAAAACAGATATTATTAAATTTTTATTTTTTTCTGAACATTTTTAGTTATAATTTGCGTATGCATTTTTGAAATTTTCCAAGTACAAAGATCACTTGTAGGTTATGCAAGTGTAAATATGCATATTACATATTCCTGAAAAAAATGCAATAGATATTTAACTCAAATGGTTCTGAAAGTTTTGGTCAAGGTTTTGACCTACAAAAATTTAGAATAAGTAGCTTTTAAACCAACAAAACATTAAAAATTGAATAAAAACTCACAATTTCTAACAAAAAAAAAGAAAGATGCAGAATACTCATTGCAGATGGCATTAGAAAGAATTAAATAAAAAGAAAATGTGTTTGCGACTACTTGTAAGTATAAAATTAAATCAAGAAAATGCGTAGGTACATTGATTTAATAACAAAAAAGCATTTTACAGAACGGAAATCAATTTAAAATTTTTGGTTTATTAACTTTTAAAAGTTTGTAAACACGCACCATAAAGTAAAATAGCAAATAAAATAAAATTGAAAATAATTTATTAATTTTAGTACATATTGCAATGATTGCATTTTTGTGTTCAATAATATAATTTTATATTAAATGTGAGCATAGAACTTTCTTTTGTTTAAAATTCTTTAGTTGGTAATATCCCTAAAGCTTAGATTTTTAATATTAATAACGTGGTTTATGGTTTAACAACATTTTAATTTTAGAAAAATAAGCAAACGTAGAATTCTTACAAATATGAATAGAATCCTAAATAACGTTACGTGCACGGCTTTAAGCAATTTATAATTTGTTACAATTTTATTTAATTTTAATACACAGATTTAAATATACTAATTCATACTAACCTGGTAAATCTATTCGATGTATACGCGCAACCTTTCAACGGTTCTCGGCAGCGACCGCTTGAACCTGGACTGCTTCCTCAACTTTTCCTTTTTGTTGATTATTTTTTCATTGTTCCATTTTGGTTTTAAATTGTTTAAGTTTTCTTCATCAACAACTTTATGTATTTTTATTATTAATACTACTTCGCGGGCTTACAACATTTCGCGGGCTTTTCAACAATGCGCGGTTAAATTTTGCTTTTAAACCATTTTTACAATATCTAGGTTAATTAATTACATAACCACAACACTTTTTTAATGATTAGCAAGGAACATTTTGTATTAATTGTTTAATGCACAAACTCAAAAATTATACTTCCATTATCTTTATTGCCCGAGAGAAACTTCTATATCTCAATTAGATATGTTAGATAATAATTAATTTAAAACCAAGCAAGGATTAAATAACACTTATAGTGTTGTGCACTCAAATTTATGATCAATGAAGGTAAATGTAAAAGAAGAATATGACGTTTTTTTTAGACGCCCATCCTCTTTTGTAAAAATAAATTATTAGATTATGAAAATACTAAATATTAATTCAAACAAATTATGTAACAAGCACTCTTGCAAAATATTTTCTGGATGTGATATTTTTATTTTGACAAATTTAAAAGTTTAAAATTATTATTATTAATTAATTTAATGGAAGGCACTTTTTGCGGTTGGTATTATAGCATATTTGACATCGAAATTCAGAAAATTATAAATTAATATGCCAACCCACCGTTCTAGGAAATTTTAACACTTTTAAACGTACTAGTCTGAATACTTAATGTTCTCGGCTGTTTCTATACAGCAAACTTTTTTACTAAAAAAATTGTTGGTATAGTTTTTTCTAATTTTATTTAAAAAAGTGGGCTAATAATGCACAAATTTTGAACTTTTTTTGGCGTTTGTAGATTATTTACAGTATAATTGTTAATATCGTAGGCTTATATATAAAAGCCGAGATGTAGAGAACGAAATGTCGGATTGAGAGGTTAAAAATATGGTTTCGCCAGTTAAAATACACTCTAATTAGCTAATTAATTAATTAAAAAAACATTGGTAATGTAATGGATTAAAAACCATTCAAATTAACAAATTTTGCCAAAAATTTTTTGAGGTTTTTTCTAGTTATGTTATAATGTAAAAGCAGTTACATAAGTCGATCCTTCGATAATTATAGCCACATAAGTGTTAGCAAAAATAAAAGTCTTGAATCGCCTGATCGACTTATGTAACTGCTTACACGAGTTTACACTAGATGTCGCAAAATTTATAGTTATTATATTATATTATTATTTTAATATTTAATAGCAGTTTACAAAAGAAATTAATTATTAACGGAAATTTTTCTACGTTCAATCGCTTTGTTATTATTTATTTATGTTTTTGGTACGTTTTATACAGTTAATGTAAAAAATAGTTCGAAATATAAAATATAATTTATATTGTTTTTATTAGGAGTAAAAGCAATGATTTTTATGACGAGTTTGTAAGTTGTAAACTAGATGAGTTGTAAGTACAGACGAGTCATGAAAATGTGATTTTACTCTGAATAAAGAATGATTTTAGGGCTAAAACATACGAGTACAAAATTGTTCAAAACTAAAAATGCTACTCGAATGGCATGAAGAATTAATTGTAGAATTAGAATTTGCAAATAATGAATAACTGTAGAATCTTTGAGAGTTTTATTAGTTCTGAAGGTACAAAGTGACCAGTGAATTTAATAAAGTTAAAATTATAATTTGTTCATAACGCAATCATTTTAAAGTCATGAGAATGTGTTCTATGCAAATTCTAATTTAATTCTTTATTTTCGATTCCGTCTGGGAAGACGTACCATTCAGGTGGCACTTTTGGTTTTGAACAATTCTGTACTCAATTTTGTTTGGCCCTAAAACAATTATAAGAGGAAGAAATTGTATATACAAGATTTTAGATGTAAAATGCTATTACCGAGAGACCGAATCAACATCCAGTATAAACGACGTTTGAAAACAAAATATCATTCTTTATTCAGAGTAAAAGCATCTTTTTATGACTCGTCTGTACTCACAACTCATCTCGTTTACAGCTTACAAACTCGTCATAAAAATCATTGCTTTTACTCCTAATAAAAACAATATACTATTTTATATTTCAAACTATTTGAATATTTTTTTACAATAAATGCATAAAACGTACCAAAAACATTTTATAGCAAATAAATAATAACAAAGCGATTGAACGTAGAAAAGTTTTCATTTATAATTTTTTTAAACAGGAAAAAACATTAAAATAACAACTACAGTATTTTAACGCATCGTGCGCCTATTTATTAAGCCAGAGATAGTCGGTGTCCCCATCTCATGGACAGTTGCCACCTATTCAGATTCAGTGGCTATAAATTTTTATTATATTGTAAATTGTTTAATATAGATATGCGCCAATTGTTCAATGTAAAATTATTTGTTGCTTAGCAATTTTCTTTTGAATTCGCTCAGAGCAGTAATAAATGTACTTTTAGTTCCGGTGCCAATAGCAACCGGCTGGGTTTAAAAAGAAGAGTAACTTTACCGTCAAATAATAGTAGGTAAAAGTCTAAGTTTACTGAAGTTTGAATACAATTAATTTTTTTCCACTGTAAATTATGTTATAGAAAAAATAATTTTAAAGATGTTTAGTCAACTAAATATTGATCTATACAGGGGGATTTATAACTATTGGGACATAGGCTAAGGGCGGGTTATTTAAGCTAAAATATGACTATAGGACCCAATATTTCCTTAATAAAAAATATTGCTGTGGAAAAAGATACAGAGCGTTAAATTAAATTCTTTTTTTTTTCATTTTTTGTTAATAATCTACTTATAAATTATCAATTCTTATCAAATCGGCAGAGGCATAACTTTAGACCAAGAACATTATTTTATGTACTATTTTACAATTTGTTGTAGGGGGCGCTACGTGAATGATTCCTAATGATGAAATCGACTGGTAACTTTTTGAGAAAACTTTTAGTGATTTTGATTAGAGAATATGACGTAAACATCATTTCTACACAATATTGGTACTCTTGTTTAAATACGATAATTTCATCTATTTCCGAGAAAAACGCAGTTGAACAATTCGTAGTGTCAGAAGGGGATTTCAAATATTACTTTATTTATTAAGGGTACGTTTTGGAGTGTCAGATAATTATGCTTCTCAGTAGATTTTGATAAGAATTGATAAATTCAGTGCAATATTTTATTAAGGCATATTGTCCCTTATGGTCATATTTTGGTCTAAATAACCCGCCCTTAGCACATGTCCCAATAGTTATGAATCACCCTGTATATAGTATTGGGTTATTAAAGAGTACAATTAATACTCATAGCCAAAAAGAAAGTGTATCTTGTTTTTATTTATAGTAAGAAAAACGTGATGCTCTAATTTGTTGTTATTATCAATTAAACTGAAATTACATCTGTTTTATATGTGTGCACAAAATTACTTAAAATAAATTGTCTTTCATAAGCATCTATTAAAATGTTTTAGGACGCTAAGAAGTTAAAAGCTTTAAGTATTTTAATATAATTTTATAGCTTTTTGTGTCAACGTAAAACTGTCTTTAAGTGCAAAATATAAAGTTACAAAAAATTCAGTTGTCGATTGCATTGTACAGTTAAAATTACTTTGGCGAGACAGAATTTGAAAATACTAAAGGTGGCGTAAATTACAAGTCAGCTCGTAATAATACATTTTCAGTTAGAGAAAATTGCTGTAATGGTAAGATCATAAATTATCTCTGCAATTTTATACCAATTCGCTTGAAAATGCGCGGTCTGCATTTCACTCCACAAAATGAATGGTGCAGAATTTATATGCAGATAGAAGAGCACTTCAAAATTATTGTTGTTTCTTTATTTCAGACAAATTGTTGTTATATTTTGTTCCTTACATGAAACAGTAAAGTTTCAATTTGCTACAATAAAAATATACAATTGCTTTTGACTCAATTGTCTTTTGTGATAAATTCTGTTATGTAACCTCAGCAGTGTCATTTATTTTTTATTAATTGAAAAAAAAATTTTATGATAGTAATAGAAAATTATTTGTGATAGGGTCGCCTACTGGGAAAAGTGGACGCATACTTCAATTCATTCAGGCGTTGCAACTACCCTCGTGTCAGTCCTGAGGGAATTGTGGAGATCGTAGAGGAATGCGGTCGCTACACAAGGTAAAAATTCTTTACGACTCATTCTAATACTTCGTAAACGTATATGAGTATACGTGTACGAATGAATTTTTGTGTGTTATTTTCTTATTTTATTTTTTATGTTTATTTCATTTCAAACCTTGGAATACTTGATTGAGAATTTACGAAAGGCAATTGTATTTTCAAACTATGATCATTGCTATTTCGGTATACATAGGTAATTGAACACTTGCTTGGTATGTGTTTATAGAATAAAGAATTTTGCGGCAAACAAAAAGAAATATTAGTAAGGGTTGGTTAGGGAATAAATCAAATCGCTTTGTATGTTACTGTACTAAATCTTAATTTATTACTTTGCGACCCGATTCTTAATCTTCCTATTATATTTATGCACTAATAAGAGCATTACCCCTATTAAGATAGGTATAAAAAACTCATAATTAATTCTTTTTCTGCTTTCGGTAAATTGCTAATTGTCGAGATAAATAATTTTAATTTAAGTTCAAATAAATGGTTTACTTTTAATTAGAATTGGTTGTATCAGATATAGATGGTCATAAACAGGCAATTACCCCGGTAATGATAAACTGAACTATTTTCTAAGCAAAGATTAAAAAAAATTAATTTAAATTTAGATTTCTTTTACTGCAGCGGAAACAAACATTTTTAAGAATTTCAATTTAAAATTAAATTATGATTTTCTTACGATTTAGTATATTAGTTTTTTATAATGTTTTTCCAATTTTCCAATTAGTTTTAATTTATTAATATCATTTTTTAATGCAAAATTTGTTTTCTTATCATTCACTTGAGGCGGACTGTGTATAATAAAATGAATTGTGATTAATTTTTTTCTCTTAGTATACAATTATTAATAACAATTATGTACCTGTATATTATTGATATATTGTATTTAAGTATTTCTTTTAAATGAGCAAGATTTATATTTCAAGTTTTTGTAAATGTGGTTCGTTTTTGCCGTTATAAATGAAATGGGATGAAGACAAACATAAAAACCGATGTTTGCAAACAGTTTAGGGAAATACTTTGTCGGTCCAATAAATGTGGACCTACATTTATAGACGAATAATGCTTTAGTGTATAAAATATACATATTTATTTTGAATAAGACACACGTTTCTAAACAATCGACATACTTAATTGAACAATGTTTATTAATGACCTAATAACAAGAAAATGGTATAACGCAAATGTATTGTGCATTCCAACTAAAACGAGCCTACCCGAATAATTCCCTT
Source organism: Abscondita cerata (assembly GCA_030710515.1). Taxonomy (NCBI): domain Eukaryota; kingdom Metazoa; phylum Arthropoda; class Insecta; order Coleoptera; family Lampyridae; genus Abscondita; species Abscondita cerata. Next base: position 21,579 of record JALBCR010001337.1, read on the forward strand.
AATTTTTTGTTTTGAGCAAAATTCAAAAACAGACCAATTTTTGTTTTTATGAAATCTTTTAATATCAAATTTGACCTTGAATCGTCAATATCCTGTTTCCGACAATCCTAATCTCAAAAATTTTAAATGGCAAAAGGGGTCAAATTACTCCGCATTATCAGGATTTTTTATTCTCTAAGTTATTTTAAAATTTGACGTTGACAATTTTTCTTAAAAACTTTATTGTTTATTCTATATCTTTTCTTATCTTCTGCCTCTTCCATCTTTTTTATTATCTTCCTTATTTCGTCTCCTACCTCTTCCGATACCTCCTGTTCTTCTTCCAACTTTATCATAAATCTTTCGATACCTTCCTCTGTCGACACTTGCCTCACTTTCCACTTCTCTCTTTCTTCTTCTCGTTCTCCTTTTTTTTCCTCACATATTTAAATCTTTAACGGTTGATGGTCCAGATTATTCATCATCCCCCACTCTAAACCCATTTATATTTTATCTACTCCTTTCATTTACTATACTCTATCCAGTTAGAGTAAGAGTCAACAAATAATATTTAATTCTTACTATTAAATTAAAAAAATCAGTATTTATATAATGCGATGGTTGTTTGTAAGATACAAGAGTTTTTTTTTATTGTTACGCCCATTTCTCTGGCGGATTTTGCAATCATCAAAACGAATCTAAAGTTTTCTTTCTCTTCAAAAAGAGTATTGTATATATTAATTCGATAGTTTCCAATTACGTTTAGAAATATTGCTACCTTTGTATCTTCGTCACTAGTGCACTTTCCGGATGCTTTCTGCTTCTATTTATATCATTTGGCAACCAGCAAACACTGTTACGTAGTCATAATGTAATGCAGACGTTTCCTAGTTTCATGTTAAAGTTTTTGTTGCCGCGTGTGTTTCGTACCAAAAACTTCTCCAAAACGTTCTATGTCCGCCTCCTCTACTTACAGAAATAATGTAAAGGATGCGTAGATCAGCTACTTAACAAATGTGCAACAATATTTCGTAGTTTAAACGTTACTCATAATGTAGAAGATGCATAGATTAATTACGTTGTAATTGAGCAACACAATTTCTTAGTTCAAACGTAGCAGAAAATACGAAATTCAAATACCTACTAGATCTGCAACATCGTTTTCTAGTTTAAACCGTTGATTGAAATATTGGTAAAGATAGTCAACCGCTTGTATTTGCTTGTATCACGGATGCAATTCACATATGCATGTTGGGTTGCGTTTTGTTTACTTTTTCACCTGTACTGAAGCGCTAAGTTATAATGTGTACGATTCTTGAAATAGAATAGTTCAATTTATTCCACCGTTGTAAAAATGGCGCAACATACAATCCGTAAAATTTACTTTTGTCAATACAATGTTGCAACGTTTTCAAATATTTAGTAAACGTATTAACTAGTAATTAAAAGTGACGAATTTTTCATTTATGAATAATACCATTGATGATACATATCTTGGATTTTAATGACAATGTTTTTTTTAATAATTTACTAAAATACATGCGAAGCGTTATTTGTTAAAACAGTTTGGTTTGGTCGGTGTTAGATAAATAAGAAAAATTATGCTTGCACTTTATTTTTTAACTTGCAAATAATAATGTTGACATTTGTTTGTCATTTAATAACTTCGTTAGGAATAAAGTAGAACATACTGGGAGAAATACCACTAGAGTTCAGAAACGCAAAATTATTGGTTTTTGTATCTACTTGTTTTTACGTGTTCAGTTGAAAAGGATTTTAAATAAAAATTGGTTTTCAAATTTTTCAATTCAAAAGGCAACAAGTTACCGTGTTTTTTAGGGAAAGTGGGTTCCACTAGACCTTCAAATTTAAATTCACTTGGTAATAAAACCTATTCCTATTACTTCTAAAAATAAAAGTACTAGATTTTAGCTTGAGGTGTGTTGTCTCCCGACGCGGTGCGGATAATACGTGTATAATACACTATTCTTTTCTGTGACGAAATAAATGACGATTTAATATTGAAAAATCATATTACAATAGAATTAGAAAATTATTGAGGGAAATTTGGTGTTAAAAATAGTACTCACTTTTTCCCGAGGGAAAAAATAATTTACAAAAGTGACACTTTGTTATCTGTTAGTAGAGATAAAAAGTTAGGATTTTACTCTTTGAAACTGTATCAAAATATCATGGTTTCGAATTAAAATAGTTTAATTAAAGTAAAAATAGCTCATTAATTATAAACATTGTTTCAAAAATTACAATTCCAACTGATCTAAAATAATAGTAATAATTTACAAACAATTTACACATAAATAATAACGTACCTAATACAATGCTATACATAAAACATATCCAAACATTTACACTTATTTATGCAGATAATATTCTAATTTTACGGTGTGGTTTTGTGACATCACTGTAATTATAGCTATTAGAAATATGTTTATTAGCCTCCCACTTTAAGGTTCGATATAGTTTTATTTTAACCAACTGATCGATAATTAACAGTTTATGAGTGTCGCATTCTCTGAACCATGAATTCACACTGCTGTTGAGACTTTTTTATACGGAGTTTAATTTTTCCAATAAACCATAATCTGTTTTAAAAGATGAAATTCTTCAGTAAAAAGTTTCAATAAAAAAACACAAATTTTGAGAATTCGGGTGATGGTCTGTGTAAGTATTTAATTCCATCAGATTTGCTGTAATCTTTATATAGAATTAATGATTCGTTCACATTGAAAACACTTGAGTCGTTAACTGTTAGCATTTCCTTAAACGTATTACAATGTCCTTTTTATATATGTAGTGACTTAAATAACCCGCAACATACGACACTGAACAAGATTCTAAAGAACTATTAATTACGACATTGTCTTCATTGATTTTGTTCTCCAGACAGGTTCTAGACGATCTCTTTGTTTCATTATTTTCTACACTTTCATTTGTCCCAATTTTGTTATCCTCTTCCTCATAGTTAGTGTTAAATTGTTCATCTATACCATATAGTATCTCGTCGTTATCTTTTTCACAATTCCCTTGTTCTATTGGTATTTGCAAGCGAATGTGCATGTTATGTTGTAATGCAAGCCTAAATTCGCGGGCAGACGGTTGGGCATTATAACCTCCTCTAGCACAAATCATTGAAAAAGCATTTTCTAGAGGATCTTACAAAGTTCCTTCTCCCTTTAAGTCCTCCCACAGACTTAAAATTGAATTTATAGTCCATTGGAAACCTGCGATACAGTATATATTTTTTCTTTCTACACCGTTCTCATAAAACTTGATGGAATTGAAGTATTGTACAGAACGTTTCAACGTTTTGCATGGCATGTCTTTAAAAACTGAAAGACCACGCTTGTAGGGATTCGGATCATTTACTGAAAAACTATTTAAACAGTCAAAAATGTTGTTAATTGTTTTAAAAAAGATGCAGTATCTAACGCCGTATTACTTGTTAATTGACCCGTCATCACAGCACTGCTAATTGCTGCAGATACAGAATTGCTAAATACCTGAGCGGCGTATTTAACACGCATCTTTTGAAAATTTGATGGGTTAATATGTTTGTCCGTAATTTTCAACATGGATCTTGCTACACTGCTACACTGATCAATATAAAAGTGTTGACAAAATCGGTCCACTGAATTTTTTATTGTTGACGACTATTTCCAGTTTGCTGTTCATGACATTGTTCCTAAGCTTTTTAGTAAATGAGGAGGATCATACGCTACATATATTTTGTTATTGTCGATTTGAATTGTTGGATTTTCTTTTGTGGCGCCTAGACAAGATAGAGCACTTCTGTTATTAGATCCTTGGTCGCAAACTAACGAGGTTTCAATCCAATTTGAAACAACTTATGCATCACTTGCTTTATAAGAGTACATAATATTTCGCTTTTAACTGAACCACTACTGAGAAAATAACAAAATGGAATTTTCCAATTATACAATATTCCTCTCAAATAAAAACCAATCCATGGTTACTTAAAACGGTTTACGTCCTAATTCCCTAAATCTTGATATCCTTCGACGTAGTCCCAATATTGGTTATAATTTAAATTTCGTTTTAAAGTAATTTCGTCACACATTACCACGCACTGCTTTTCTTTGTCTGTCCCCGATCTTAAATTAACAATTTTCAACCACGACTTGATTGTTGAAATTGCTGGCAAAACAAATCCTAAATGGTTCAACATAAATTTGTAAGCGGTAGGCGATTTATAATACAATGATAATGCCAGTTGTTTTTCTGAATCCTTCCATGGAGTTCGTGTTCGATGAAAACATTGCATATTAATAAATGTCTTCAAAGCCGGTTTTTTGTTTTTTAAAAGACCCGAAATTGTGCTGTTTTGAAGTTTGCGCTTCAATCTAAATATTTCACACTTTTGACTATTCAATTTATTTTTAAACTTTTTAATTTTAAAAGAAACGGTTGTCTGTATAGGTTTATCAGAACTTATACTTGCACTGATTGTTGCACTTTTGAAGAACATTCACAAAGGAGGCATCACTAACTGAATCGGCGTTGTTCTCAATTTTTTCTTATTGGCTGACAGAAAATAGTTGTAATTACGTTGCAAATACTTTCCGCTAGAAAATATATTTTCATAAGTTCGCACATTATCAGATTTATAAACTGTCAGAACTTCTGGTGATTTCTGAGTAGGATTTCTTTCTAATCGCAAAGACTTCGATGTATCCTGTTTAGGTTCATCTGCAATCAAAGCAAATAATTGTATTTCTTGAAATTTGGGCTTTTTAAAAGAACTTTATTTATGTATTGGCAAAATTTTGAATAAAAAATGAAAGTATTTCTTGAAATTGATTTTGTAATTTGTACTTTGCGATACTTGTAGTGGTGAGAAGATTGAAGACATGAAAGTGGTTAAAAGTGTTATGTAAAAAAATTGAGTTTTGAGAACGTTAAGATACTTCTCACCACTGGGTACCTACCAGACCGCTACCAATAAGTATTAGCAAATTGTCATTGCTGAACAAAAATTATTACTTAAAATATAAGTACACCTAAAGTTGATATTGAAACAAATGTATTACGAGGAGTCTTCCGGATTATCGTTTATGAGTCACATTCCTTATCGGCTTAGTCAGAAATTCTACAATTGCATACTTTTAGCAACACCTTTAGTAAATGAGTAGGCTTGTTATAATATTGTTTAGATGCAAACAGTTGAGTACGTTAGATTGTAATATAAGAAAATTCAACATTCGTTCCAACATAAAAAGGGATAGCGTTTCTATGTTAAAAAATTTTAATTTCAATGACCAAAATTTAGAAATTTACTTGCGTAAGCCTAATAGATTTTAAAACATTTTCAACGGATAAACGATGTTAATGTAATAAATATATGAGTATGGAATTTTCAAAAGTATTTAAAGAAATTGTTTTTTTTTGGGAGAACGTTTTTCAACGATTTCTTTACGAAATTAATACTTTTAAATCTGCAGGTTTTTTTTCATAATAATAAACTTTATTCACATGTGTATGTATACAATCTTTGTACATATATGTGTTTGTCATGATGGTATAACCATTGTTATAACCTTACGTAAGAAAGATACAAATAAATATTATTACATTGAACAATTAACAGACAATTGAAAAAAATATATAACAAAGGACACACATTTAATTAGTACGTCGACAAAAATCAATAAATTCTTGTATATTGTAGAACGCATGTTTTTGTTTGTTTGTCAACATTGACTCAATGCACCAATATTTCAATCAACGGCATGATGCATTGGCAACAATGTCGTGCCTTAGCATAAACTATCAGCAAAATTACAGTTTTCTATTTCACATTTATCGGCAATACTGTTCTGTAAATTCTACAATACAATTGACGTATTTTCTTAGCACAAAGCGATACTACCGACCTCTGATGTTTAGAACAAATTTCGGGGTCGCATAATCCCGTAAGGTTGACTATCTTTACCAATATTTCAATCAACGTTTAAACGTAACGCATCGGTAAAAAATGCGTTCTAATGTAATGCATAATATAGAAGATTCAGACCAGCCTACGTAACGGTAACGAATGCGAAACGCAGTTTCTTAAATGTACCTTGTGGACGTAATTCCATAAATATTGAATATAACATGAAATTGTGAGTATTTGTTACGTGTGCGTAATTTAAAGGTTGTTGTTTATAAAAAAAAATTATTCTAAATTTTATACTTTCAGAAACTATCAGCTATAAAATTTCTCATTTTGATAATACAATAATCATGTAATAATATAATAAAAAAGCACGCCTATAATTAAAATACAATTTAACGATTCAGTAATACGTTATTACGAACATAACTTTTCTCCACGACCATTAGTGGAATGTAGTAATTCTGAAATGATTTTCAATAATAGTAAGAAAAAATTCTTGCTCTTCCGATAGAATATGTATTCTCAAACACTTGCTTCTTATAGGTTTTGCATGTATTTTCATTTAATAAGTAACAGAATGAATATTCTGTGATTATGCTCAACGAATTATTTAGACAGCAATGATTTTCTGAACTTTCAGTGTCAAATGTTAGCTAAATCCAAAGTTTTAGGTGTTTTCAGACAAATATTAACTTACATCTTATAAAATAAATGTAAATAGTGACTCAGATATGGTCGTGAAGAGAACATGGTCTGTCACTCGATTAGGAATTAAAATTCGAACTACTCGTGCTTCCTCACGCTCATTAACGGAATCGGAATCTTCAACTCGTACGAATTTTCATTCTAACCTTGTTACATAATCTACTTTATACATTCATATTATGCAACTGCTGACAAGGAAATCTTTATTGCACTGAACAAAACAAATACGGATACAGTAATTTATAATAAAAGAGAATACCTATAATTAGAATAAAATTGAATTACAATATTTATTGTGTCAACAATTTTGACAATTAATATTTGAAAAAATTAAAACACAAATATTCAAATTTTATTTATCTAATATTATTACAACTTTATATTTTTGAAAAAGTAATTCCAATTGTGAAACGTAACAACTACAAACAATTATTTTTAGTCTCGCCTTCGACTCGTGCAGCAAATTCATACTCTTGGAAAATGAGTATTATTCAGTGCTCATTGTACAATAAATTATTGGACACTATAACCACAATTGTTTACACCATTTTCTTTTTTATTCCATATAATCAACGTACAATAGTTGCATATAGTAAGCACTTGCAATTTTAAAATGTTGAAGATAAATAATACTTTCTTGGTTACTAATTGTAATTTTCTATCTCCGTTACTCATTCGTCACTCAATCTTACTCAATGCCAACTTGACCTAACAGAAAAAAAATGTTTTCAACAAAGGTAGCTTGTAATCGGTTATATTTTAAGGACATCCTATGTTAATTGGAATAATGACTCGATAGATTTCTATTTTTCTTATGTTATAAAACATTAATACAAAAAAAATGCATTTTGAGTATTGTATAATAGTATGCAAACTCTAAGTTTTTATTTAAAACTTATATGGATAAAATATATTTTGTTCTAGCTTACATTTTAAGACCTCAAGGCAAAGCGTACTAAAAGAAATATTACAGAAGATAGAATTTTGTTATCGTTGAAGATTATCGGTAAAGTGTGTGAGCTTGACTTATGGTAGATTATATGCATGACATTATTTTTAAACTCTTTTAGTTTTATATATTTTTAAGATTATATTTTCAACAAAATAAAATTTATTAATTTTGTTTTTAATATGACTGGTGTGTTTGAAGTCGAGTTAAATGTATTACATAAAAATAATTTATTAGCAATTTTACAACTAATGTGTGGAAGAATTTAGAAACCAAAGTTACAATGTTGTTTTCGTAATCAAAATTCATTTACAAATTGATTATTTGAAATTATAAACACTTAATCAAAATAGATTGTAAAATATCGTTTTATAAAATACTAATATGTTAAACAGAAGCATTTTTGAAAAATAATTTAGCGTTTAACGATTAAAACTAATACTAAAATCTGAGTTGTAGCAACTTTAAATATCAGATCATTGCACCTTTATTATTGCGCCAAATTATTTTAATTATAAATTATGCTCAGATTCTTTTTCAAATTTTAAGTTTAATTTAACACACAATCTACACGCATCTCCTACTCGTATCGTATTTTACAACAATACCAGCTTAATTAAAGTTAAAATAACATTGCAGTGTAATATTGCTAAGACTCATTGTTACTTTTAAAATTGAATATTCTTGTACACCTAATATATTTTGTGTAATCCGCTTGTTTTTCAAAATTAATAATTCAATAAAATGTAAATCTATTTGAAACGTATTGTAATTAGATTTGCTTCAAGTTTGTGGGTGTGTTTAATTAGATTTCGTTTTTTCGATTTCTTTTTCGCATTTTTGATTCAATCACGCATTTAAATTGCGATGTAATTTTAATTTACATTGCATAAGAAAAAATATTATTCAGAATACTGTACCTTAACTACCTATTTTTGCCGTAACGACCTGTACTTACTATCAAATTACATGTTTGGGGGGAGGGTTCTTAGAGAATCCAACAGAGTATCAGTGATTTAGTATTTGTAATTAGTAATGAAAGTAAAAACAATAAAGTTGTATATTTCCGTGTATATAACAAATCATAAGTTACACGTAGGAGTACGTAAAACAGACTGAACTATTCTACAGAGCGCAATGTAGGGTACTGATAACACGGTGATAATGCACGTTAAAGGTTAATTCTAAAATTTATCTTTTAATACATTTAAGGACTATTTACACACGTGAGTGCCGTATCAGTACCGTGTCAGTTCAGTATCATTGTTATCCGTGGTCGCTCAGTGATGTCAATACACACACGCCCGTAGTATATAAACAGTGCTTGCAGTGAAATATCAGTGGAATGGCTTGTTTTACCAATAAAGAATTGGCAATTATCGCCATAGCCCTAGATGAGGAAGAGGAAAATAAGAGTTTAAATAAAAAGCGAAAATGGGTACGCAAGGCATGGATAACACGACAAAGTGAAGAAGAATTTATTACTTTATATCGGGAATTAGTAGACGATGAACAAAAATTTTTTGAATATTTTAGAATGTCTCAAAATTGTTTTAATATATTGCTGAATAAAATAGAAAGACATTTAATGAAACAAGACACTCACTGGAGAAAAGCAATTACCCCGAGGGAACGTTTAGCAGTATGTTTAAGGTGAGTAAGCGTAATAATTGTAATAAAACAGTTTTTATTCAAAGAAAGGTAACTGAGAACATAACTAAACATAAATACCAAATATATGTATGTAATACATATACTAAGTTAAAGGTCTTGATAATTTTTAAAAAAGGTTTGAATCGAGTCCGCTTGTTGATAGGACGATGACGCAATAATACTTTGATCAAGTACTCTGGGATGCTGTTGGTCTACATCTGATTAGGTGACGACAGTGGAGTCGAGGTTCGTGTAGAAGTATTTGAATACATTGCCGGTGATTGTGCCATATCGCATGGAGATGTAACATTTGGATATTGGCTAACACAAGGTGTTTCTGAAGAACTACTTCGATGTTCACCATGCAATGATTGGTTTGATCTATACGCCGGCGCAGTTATCATTTTCAGTTCGTATTTTTGAACTGTCTAAAATATTTCAGGTTTGGCTAAATTTAAATAATATGGACTTAGAGTTTTGAGTGTTGAACCTATTCCAGTTAAAAATGCGGAAGGTTCTGACTTTTCTTGAAGTAGGTATTCCATCAATTGGGAAGATGCACTTTGTTGGGAGGCATTTACTTTTTTACGTTTGTTGGAAGTTGTTAAAAACGCTTTAGGCGTAGAAAATTGCCTTGATTCATCTTTAGTTTCTAGTTCAACAATTGGAGGATTTTCATCATTCACTGCGTTCTGTTCATTGCTTTGTTCTTCTTCATTATGTTCCTGTTCCTGTTCCTTCACCTCGTCTTCTTGTGATTCAATATTTCTTTTCGTATTTCTCTCATCAAAAAATTTATTTAGGAATTCCAACTGCTCCGCGTATTTATACAGTTTTATTTTTTTGCGGATTGTCCACTTTTAGTTATTGTTTTTTTAAAGCTTTTCTGTAATTGTCTCTTATATTGTTCCATCTGGTCTTACATCGTGACCCTGAAAATAAATTAGTGGTTAGGTGCTGAACTGTGCAGCCTATACTAAATTAACAAATACTTTTTTGTAGGTATCTCGCTACTGGAGATTCTCTAAAAACAATATCATTCAGTTACCGCATGGGAAATTGTACAGTGCATAAAATTGTAATAGAAACTTGCAAAATACTAACAAACATTTTAATGAGTGAAATGTTGCCTCAACCTTTAGAAGAAATGTGGAAAACTATTGTTGATGGCTTTAGCACAATTTGGAATTTCCCCAATTGTTTGGGTGCGATAGATGGGAAACATTTTACAATTCAAGCTCCCCAAATAGCGGATCTCAATTTTTTAATTACAAGAAAAATTTTCTGTTGTGTTACTGGCACTTGTTGATGCACATTACAACTTTATAGCTATTGATGTTGGTGCTTATGGCAAGAATAGTGATGGTGGTATTTTTGCTAAATCTAATCTGGGGAAAGCCCTTCAAAACAATACTTTATCTGTACCACGTCCTGCAACATTACCAGGCATAGACACTGAGGCTCCTTATGTGATTGTTGGTGATGAGGCATTCCCTCTAAAAAACTTATCTGATGCGCCCGTATCCAGGAAACGGATTGAGTGATTCTAAGCGCATTTTTAACTATCGTTTAAGCAGAGCTCGAAGGACTGTTGAAAATTCTTTTGGTATTTTAATTCAAAAATTTAGAATATTTACGAGACGAATCCAGGCCAAACCGGAAAATGTAGATAATATAATTTTGGCAGCTTGCATTCTACATAACTTCATAAAAAATATAACACAAGCACATATACATATCAAAATCCAAATGCAAACTTGATGTTATTCGGCAGACAAACCGACAAAATCTACCTATGCAAGGGGGAAATGCAACTAATGCCGCATTTGTTGTAAGAGAATTGTTTACTAACTACTTTATATCAGATATTGGACGTGTGCCTTGGCAAGATGAAAAAATTTAAGAAACGGTTATTTTATAACTTATTTAATTAATAACATTTTAACTTTTACAATTTAATAATAAAGTAACAACTTACCTTCAAGTTTCAGTTCTTTTCCTATATTTCCCCAAATATTGTTTTTAAAACCGGTGTCCATGTATTTTTATTTGACAAATCGTACAATTCTGGACAATCTCGTACTAATTCAATTAATTTTCATCCATTTTTTATTTTTCTTAGAGCAACCAAAAATCCCGTTAGCACTTCAGTGAAAATGTCGTAAAATATCGTTGTCGATCTATTTTAACATTCACGTTACGGATACTGCAGCGGCACTGACGGTAAAGACGTTACTGTGTCGGACTTGTCTGAACAGATCAGTTTGATACAAACGCAACGATATTTTATTTTTCACTGACACTGATACTGAACTGACACGGTACTGATACGGCACTGACGTGTGTAAATAGTCCTTTAACTTGACATTACACAAAAAAAAGATATCAAATTATGAATATGAATTGTATTAACAATCGTGTACTAATCATTATTTTAATTATTAGGTATTGCTGTAATAAATCGGTTAGAATGGTTCTAGAAAAAGCAGCACGTATGAGATTAAGTATGAATTCGGGAACGTAGTATCTTTTACTGATCTATTTTTCCAACGACAAAAGCGAATAGTAAATACTATTTTTCTACAAAATAAGAATAAAATGATAAAAATCTGGAATAATAAAATAATAAGAATAATAATTTCATTATTTAAACTAATTCGTCACATCAATCATTTACACTTTAGACATACAGATATTTACAACATAAAAATACAAACAAAATTATACATGGCTTATGTCTTTCAAGCCTAATTTGTCTCTTAGAATAGAGAAGTTATCAAACGGCAAACATTTCGTCAAAAGATCAGCTACGTTATCGTTAGTATTTACATATTCATAAACAAATTGTTTTTCCGGGCAAATTTCTCTAACGAATGTCTATATGTTTCGTTCTGTGATGAAACTTCGCGTCATTGATGAGTTTAAGCGCACTCTGATTATCCATTTTTATTTTAAATTCATTAATGTTGACTTTTAATTCACTGCAAAATTGCTTTAACCACAGAGCTTCCTTCGTTGTCTCGGGCGCGGCGATAAATTCGGCTTCTGCAGTTGAACATGTGACTGATCGTTGTAATTGTGTCCTCCAGGTGACTGCCGTGTCGTTTATCATGAAGATGTAGCCTGTAGTCGATCTTCGAGTTGTTAAATCTCCGACAAAATTGGAATCAGAGTATCCTGATATAACGCACTCATTGTTTACATTCGCATCGTAACGAATTCCAAAACACTTAGTTTCTTTTAGGTATCGCACAACACGTTTAGCAGCGTGCCAATGAATTGCTGCAAAGTCTTGCAATTTTCGACTAAGTAAATTTGTCACGAACGCAATATCGGGTCGTGCAGTTGTAGCTGCAAAAATTAGGAAACCGACTATTTGATTGTATGGAACGTTTTCCGATGATTTTAGTAGATTCCAGGACCTAAACTACGATGGCATTGGATGGCAGTCTCAACCAGGGCCCCACTCGAAGGGGGGCACCGCCAGATGTCCCTCTTTAAAATTTAATTCCTTTTTGTATTTTGATTTTTTTAACTACATTATAATTTTGTAAATATTAGCAATAAATCTTAAAATTGAGCTGCGCGGCTTAAATTGACTTAGTGTCAGCTATTTAAAAGAAATCTAAAATGTCCTTTAACAAATCTTTTCTAAATAACAAAATAACTCAAAAGTATAATTACAAATTATGTCTGGATACTTATTTCATTCGTTGTTGTTGTTAAAATGTTGCATATCATGGGATTGCCAAGCATGTTTACAGATACCAAACAAAGAAGCGTGATATGAGTGCCAATGCCAATGAATGGTATACTAATGTTAGCTGGCAGCAAGTACTAAGTACATACGACTAGCGCAAGCGCAGCGGAACTATCTGTTTTGTTGCTGCACATGAAACAAAAATGATCTGTTAGTCGTGTATGGAACGTCCCTCGATGCTCTTGGTATAGTTAGTTATAATGTAAACAACAAAACAGATTCTCGGTACATGTCTGCAGAACGGGCGACTGCTTTACTTTCCTTTGGGAACGGTTCCCAAAGTAACTTTGATCGGTTTAAATCTGAGTTTTTCAACAAACCCATGAATTATTTAATCTCGGAAATAAACGCCCGGTTTCAGCAAGTTCGCAAAGCTGTTCAAGAGTTTGGATTTTTGTAGGGCAAACAGTTAGTGGAGCTTGATGGGGATATTACTTCTATATCCAAGTTTATTGGTGACCTTTCCTTCAAGTATCCAAATGATCTTGTTCCGACAGATTTTTTTAACGAGCTTCGCACTTTGCTCCTGACTTTGGAAAGCTTTAAAGGTGAAAATCAATCCGTAAGTGACATGTCTCCTATGGACATCTTGAACATTTTGTACATAAATGGACTATCAGACGCCTACTTCAATGTTCAAGTAGCCTTACGGATTTTCCTGACTTTGCCTGTATCCGTCGCCAGTAACGAAAGGTCTTTTCTAAACTGAAACTCATAAAGACATATCTACGAACTTCGATGGGAAATGAACGACTGACTTCCCTAGCCATTATTTCTATTGAATAGAATGTGGTTAAGAACATCGATTTCGACTCAGTGATTCATTCTTTTGTCACCGCAAAGTCAAGAAAGATTAATCAGCTTTAATTTTTATCGCTGTTATTACTGCACTGCTTAAAGCGATTTTTGTAAAAATAATCCAAATTAATTTGACAAGTCCGGTAAAATATATTGAATAATATTTTGTTTGTGATTTAATTTTTTAATGCATTAGGTTTAAAGTCATTGTTTATTTGATTTTGATTGTTGAAGCAATATTATTTGGTTATTGGTTGGTTTAATTAAATAAATAGTTCGGATTTCCCGGTTTCAATAAACATTAATGTGTATTTATTGTTTTTTACTTGTTTCTTCATCTTTGCCTTTCACCCCAAAAACGATACAAATAAACCATCATCTCCGACTTGAGGTTATAAAAATTTCGAAACCAGGGTCACATGCATGGGGGCGGGGGCACCACTGGTGGATCGTCTGCCAGGGCACCAAAAAGCCTAGTTTAGGTACTGGTAGATTCGGGTTTGATAGGCACACATTTGGATCTGCGGGTATTTTAAATCCATTAGCTTCTTCAAGTTTAAAACGCTTCACTAATTTGTCAATGTGAGATCGTACACTAATGCTGATCGAACCGGTGTTTTCATCTCGCCAAATGTTTAAACCGATAAAGTTACCTAGCGAACTTGTTTTGATTTTGAATTGGCGCTGCAGATGTTCACGTACTTTATCTAACACGCACTATTGTTTTGCAAATACTAAACCATCGTTTACATACAGGACTAGCGTAACTTCTTCGTTGTTGATTTTTTCCTGATAGACGCACTAATCACTTTCGCACTGTCCGAGTCCAATTTTTGATAGCGATTGACTACAGATCTCGTACCATCGTCGTGGGGCTTGTTTTAGTCCGTATTTATTTAGCTTGCACACACGGTTATCTTGATCTAATTTTACACCTGTTGGAAGTTCTATATAGATCTCCTCTTTCAACTTACTGTACAGAAACGCGGTTTTTACGTCGAATTGAAGAATATTTAATTTTTTAATGGCTGCGATTGCAAGTAAAACACGCACTGTGTCGTATCGCGTCGTTGGGGCAAAGATTTCCGCATAATCGACACCGAAAACTTGCGAGAACCCTTTAACGCACAATCTTGCTTTAAATTCGCACGATTTATTATCATTCACTTTGATTTTAAATACCCATTTAGAACCGATAATAGTCTGCGGTGGTGATGGACGATCGACGATGTTCCAAGTCTTATTGTCATGTAGGGAATCCAATTCGTCATTGATAGCTTCTTGCCACTTAATTTTATGCGGACTTTCCATAGCTTCTTCGTACGTTTCTGGAATGATGATCTCCGTTAAACTAAACTCTGCTTCTGTATGATTATCTGAATCAAACGCAATTATATTATCACAAGTTGCTGACTTTCTAGATCTTAAATTGTATCGTGGCGGAGTTATCATCGGTACCCTATTATTTTGTACTGTTACTTCTTCGTCTTGTCTTATTTTTGTTAGTGTTGTCTTTACATCCGGAATAGCGACACTCAAACAAACGATAATTTGTTGATATTCCTTCGTAACCGACAAGTAACAATTTTTCGCTCTTCTTATCTAGTTTCTTCTGCAGATGTGTTGGTATCAATAGATATGCAATACTACCAAAGGTTTTAATATGATTTAGCACCGGAACTTTTCCAGTCCACTTTTCGTATGGAGTTGCATCTTTAATCTGGCTATTCGGTGTTCGATTGAGTAAGTAAACAGCCGTATTAACTGCTTCTGCCCACAGTTTTTCAGGTAGTTGTTTGTTAAATAACATCGCTCGTGCACTCTCCATAATAGTCCGATTTTCTCGCTCACATCTTCCGTTTTGTTCTGGAGTATATATTCCAGTTGTTTCGATAATGATTCCATTAGCCGCAAACAGTTCTTGCATTCGGTAATTGATAAACTCGGTGCCATTGTCAACACGCACTTGCTTAACGGATTTATCATATTTGTTCTTGCACTTTATCAGATATTCTCTGAATTTCTCGTATACGTCACTTTTATGCTTTAATAACACGATTTCACGATATCCAGTACAATCGTCTTTGAACAAAAGAAAGTATCTACATACTTTTGATAAAGATTCTTCCTTGATTGAACGTATATTTATGTTGCCTAATCGCTTGTGCCATTCTCTCAATGTACCTGTTGACGTGACATTGACTTCAACGTTGGGTTTTGTTTTGACTTTGATAAGCATTTTGTACAAGTTGTTGCTATATCTAACTGCAACACCGACCAGGAGTTTATTTTTGTAAATTTTTGCATCACATTCGCCTTTCACAATTTGAAAACCTTTTTTCGTTATTGTTCCTTCGGAAAATAAATTACGTCTGAGTTGCCGGACGTACCAAACATCTTCAAGCGATCCGTTGTACCATTTTCCGTCAATGTACACTCATGAAATTTAAAACTTGGACACCACAATTTCTGTAAACAAAAGTTTGCACATTGTGAAGCGGGCTTAAGGGTATCATTTACAATTCTAACAGCAGGTAGTCTCAGCAGGGGTTATCTTATAGAAGGACTGTAGAATGAATCATTACACTAAGCACGTTTTAGAAAATAGGTAATTTACGTTGCTTACTTAATTTTTTCTTTAAAGAATATATTTGAAGGTATCGCTAATTAAACACCATAGCTCGATTAATTATCGAATCAAAATTTTGTTTAGGAAATGTTTACAAAATAAAATTAGAAATAATTTTGATTTAAAAAACGTCTACAAGCAATAACTTTTAAATTAAATCAAAAACTAAACATGGTTATTTGGGTTGACTGATTATTACTTATTTTTAAATAAATCTAACCTACTAATTATTGTAAGTTATTAAAAAAAATCATTAAACTCTCTATTCATAATATTTAGTCCTTACAAAATGTATATTTTATGACGTTTCATTTTTTTCTGTAGTTAATATAAAAGTGAAAATAAAAACTAAGGCAATTCTTATTGTCAACGTATATATTTAGTTTTTGACAAGAATTTATTACATAATTATAATTAAGATACCAAGTTATAGTTTAAAATTAAATGAAAACGTTTTTTTTTTAAATAAAGGTATTACTATATAAATAAATATAAGAAATCAATAATGGGTGTGACCTCCATTATTATTGATACATTCTTGGAGGCGTCTGCTCATTGACGCTATCAAGGTATCAATATAATTAATATTAATCGTTTCCCATGCGGTATCAATGGCTGCAATTAGTGCATTACGGTTTACTGGTATAAAATTTGGCCCTTGTTGTCTTCGGATAACAGCAAGTATTCGAGCCCAAACATTTTCGATAATGTTAAAATCTGGGCTTTTTGCTGGCCAGGGTAACAGCTCCAAGTTATTTGCTTGTATCCAGTTGCGCACAACCTGCGAAGTATAGGGTCATCATATCCCGATAGTTAATTATCGAATGTTCCAAGAAAATATGTGTAAATAGTAAATCTACTAACGTAACGTTAAGTCGTTAATTATAGTTACATAACTCTCCTTTCATAAGATATAGTTCATATTAATATGCTTATTGTAAAGCTTCGTACACACCTGAACAACAAACCGAGGAACAAACAGAACAACGAACCGAACGGCAATCGGAACATTAATTTGGACGGTGCTACGTACGAATTTTAGAACAGATTCGCAAGTCCTGATTGTTCCACGAACGGTTTGCGGCGTTCCCGCAACTTGTCGGTTTTTCTCCGACATCAAAGAAAATGCGCGCGAATGCGTTTGCAGGTTTGGACGAATCTAAACAAAACGGCGAACAAACTTATGCGGGAGAATTAAATTATTTATTTTTTGTCCTTTTTTGTGGGTTTGTTGTGTTTTAGGTAATATTATGGAGTTGACAGAAGAAAAATGTTTTAAATTAATCAGTGTTTAAGAATGCAAGAAAAAAATGATGTCCCTATTAGCATCATTTGGGCGGGAAATTTTCAAAATAAAAAAAGCGAAGTAAATTATAATTTTTACTCTTCTTTGTGCGTAAAAATTTGGTTGGCACTATCTTCTTGTTTTCCGCAATTTTCTCTTCTCAATAATAAATATATATGAACTGAAAACTACTGAAAATAATTATGGGAACAGCACAAACGTTCCGTTTGTTGTTCGGATTGTGGAAATCATAAAAGATCGTTTGTCGTTCTGTTTGACTTTCGGTTCGTTGTTATGTTTGTTGCTCGGTTTGTTGTTCAGGTGTGTACGAAGCTTTACAACTTAAGCAACAATTTTTGGCGAATAAAGATTAGTTTGTGATGTAATATTAGAAACACAAATTTATATCATATCAAATTTATGACAACTTAAAACCAAGAACGTGTATGTTATTGCTAAGAAATTATTAAGGAAAAAGCGCAATTGCAGTGTAAATATTTATAATTAGATATTTTCGAAAGTTTATAAGTCCTCTATTGTAATCTTAATACTTAAAAGAAAATCCTGTCCATTAGCATTATAAGGAAATGGCTTTTACTTTATGAATAAGTTTCAATAACAATAGAATATCCTTGCTTGTTTAATTTACTTCCTTTGAGTCATATTGCTCTAAGGGTTGTTACATTGGTCATTAGAAGTATGTAATAAATAAACAATTACCTACTGTTTGAGAAGGGGTAGTGTGAACCAATAAATAAAGTAAGAAATGTAAATTCCATTTTAGTTTAAAATTTCAAGTGTTGTGAAAATGCCACCTCATCTCGGTGCTGATTTGAAAGCGCGGATTGTTTCGGAATTAGCGGCGGGCCGTAGCGTGCGTGAAATTTCACGTATGTTAGATATACCAAAAAGCACCGTAGGGCATTACCGAGTAAAATGGAATCTTGAACACACTTTGGAAAGAGCCATCGGAAGTGGTAGACCTAAAGTATCTACACGTGCTCAAGATCTCGAGTTGTTTCATTACGTAACAGAACAACCATTTGCTACATACCCAGGGCTATAGCAGATACACATTTTCCCGGATGCCGTATAACTGCACAAAAAGATTAAAGGAGATGGGAATAAAGAAGTATAATGCTGCTGCGAAAGAAGTTCTCAGTGACGAAAATATGAGACGTCGTCTGGAATTTGCAAGGCGATATGTGAACGAACCTTTGGAATTTTGGAATCGAGTGATTTTTAGCGACGAAAAAACGTTCAATAGCCGCAACGATGGACCACT
Organism: Abscondita cerata; assembly: GCA_030710515.1. Taxonomy (NCBI): domain Eukaryota; kingdom Metazoa; phylum Arthropoda; class Insecta; order Coleoptera; family Lampyridae; genus Abscondita; species Abscondita cerata. The sequence continues at coordinate 40,539 of JALBCR010001337.1, forward strand.
AAAAGTTTTTAGAATGGAAGGAACTCGTTACGAAAATAATCACATATGTCCTAAAAAACGAAGTGGTTATTTTTCTGTGAATGTGTGGGGTTGGGTTAGCGCGCGGGGTCCAGGAGTTTGTTGGGCTATCGATGGACGTCTTGATTCTGCTGCGTATTTAGATATTTTGGAAACTATTATAAAACCTTCAGTCGAAGTGTTTTATCCAGACGAAGATATTTTCCAACAAGTAAGTATTCTTATTTCACTATACTTTCTCCAAAAAATAGTTCGGGATCTGTTGAATTAACATTTTCATAATGTATTTTTGTTGTTAAAGGACAACGCCCCTATTCATACTTACGAGAAAATAACTTGGAGCTGTTACCCTGGCCAGCAAAAAGCCCAGATTTTAACATTATCGAAAATGTTTGGGCTCGAATACTTGCTGTTATCCGAAGACAACAAGGGCCAAATTTTATACCAGTAAACCGTAATGCACTAATTGCAGCCATTGATACCGCATGGGAAACGATTAATATTAATTATATTGATACCTTGATAGCGTCAATGAGCAGACGCCTCCAAGAATGTATCAATAATAATGGAGGTCACACCCATTATTGATTTCTTATATTTATTTATATAGTAATACCTTTATTTAAAAAAAAAGTTTTCATTTAATTTTAAACTATAACTTGGTATCTTAATTATAATTATGTAATAAATTCTTGTCAAAAACTAAATATATACGTTGACAATAAGAATTGCCTTAGTTTTTATTTTCACTTTTATATTAACTACAGAAAAAAATGAAACGTCATAAAATATACATTTTGTAAGGACTAAATATTATGAATAGAGAGTTTAATGATTTTTTTTAATAACTTACAATAATTAGTAGGTTAGATTTATTTAAAAATAAGTAATAATCAGTCAACCCAAATAACCATGTTTAGTTTTTGATTTAATTTAAAAGTTATTGCTTGTAGACGTTTTTTAAATCAAAATTATTTCTAATTTTATTTTGTAAACATTTCCTAAACAAAATTTTGATTCGATAATTAATCGAGCTATGGTGTTTAATTAGCGATACCTTCAAATATATTCTTTAAAGAAAAAATTAAGTAAGCAACGTAAATTACCTATTTTCTAAAACGTGCTTAGTGTAATGATTCATTTTACAGTCCTTCTATAAGATAACCCCTGCTGAGACTACCTGCTGTTAGAATTGTAAATGATACCCTTAAGCCCGCTTCACAATGTGCAAACTTTTGTTTACAGAAATTGTGGTGTCCAAGTTTTAAATTTCATGAGTGTACTTTTCGATATCGATTTTTCCAACACCTTTTACTTCTAAAATTTCGTCGTTTCCCAGCCTCACACATAGACCAGTCGTTGGAGTGATGGAGGCGAAGAAGTTACTGTTAGGTGTCATATGTTTCGATGCACCACTGTCCATTAACCATGAACTAGCGTTGTCAACTAAACAACATTCAATTTCTTCAGTTATGAACTCACATCCAGCGTTGGAGTAAGTTGTATTTTTATGCGGATTTGGATTCTGTAGATTTTTGTTTCGTGGAGCTCGACAATCTCTTGAAAATTGACCTCTTTTGTTACAATTGTAACACTTTACATTGTTTTTGTTGAACGGACGACGTTTGTTTCGGTTGTATGGAACGTAGTTAAAAATGCTTTCGCTGAATCTTCGTTGTTGGTTAAATTTGACTCCTCATCAAGAAGCCTAGCTGTTAAATTTGCCATTGTTTGTGTTTCTGCATCAACAGATAACCAAGCTTGGTGAAATGTCCAATACTTGGAAGGAAGAGAATTGACAATTTTTGTGATGATAACCGTTTCACTTTACACGTCTCCAGATTCTTTTATCTGACGTGCTAAGCTTTCAACCTTGCAGATGTGCTGCGCTATTGAATAGGTGACGGCCATTTTGTATTCATAGAATCGTTCGTGAACATTTTACTAGCTTCACTTCGTTGCTGGTAGATGGCGTCCAATTTCTTCAACATGTCGTGAGAGGATTCGCAATTCTCAACTAATGTAATCTGCTGCAAATCAAGGGCACTTGTAATCACACACATGGCTGTCGCATCGTTTTTTATCCATTTTTTTGCTTTTTCGTTGCTAGTATTATCGTTAGGAGTGACAGCTGACTTATCTTTGGTACCATCGGTCATCTCGAACAATCCTTTCGCTTTTATAATGCATTTCATTTGAAATCGCCATTACTGATAATTTTTACCGTCGAACTTCGTGACATGTATGTCGGCCATATTGTTCGTTAATCAACACGTTTAAACGACGAACGTTTAATTGATTTGTACTAACACCGTTTCTGATATCATGTAGTCTGTAGCAAGATACGTTTCAGATTACTATAAACGTCTGTACGGAACTTTGACTATTGCGACACACGCAGAACTCGTATACTTCGCGACACACGCGACTTTTTAGCGATGAACGCACTTTTCAATCACTAATTAATACTATAATCGCCACACTAGGCCCATAACCTCTTAGGGGGGGGGGGGGATAATTAGAGAATCCAACAGAGTATCAGTGATTTAGTATTTGTAATTAGTAATTAAAGTAAAAACAATGAAGTTGTAGATTTCGGTATATATAACAAATCATACGTTACACGTACGACTACATAAAACAGACTGAACTATTCTATAGAGCGCAATGTATGGTACTGATAGCACGGTGATAATGCACGTTAAAGGTGAATTCTAAAATTTATCTTTTAATACATTTAACTTGACATTACACAAAAAAAAGATAGCAAATTATGAATATGAATTGTATTAACAATCGTGTACTAATCATTCTTTTAATGATTAGTTATTGCTGTAATAAATCGGTTAGAATGGTTCTAGAAAAAGCAGCAGTAATTACACACGTATGAGATTAAGCATGAATTCGGGAACGTAGTATCTTTTACTGATCAATTTTCCAACGACAAAAGCGAATAGTTAATACTATTTTTCTACAAAATAAGAACAAAATGATAAAAATCTGGAATAATAAAATAATAAGAAAAATAGCTTGCAAATAAGGTGTCGTCGAATTACACTGTTTCAGGTTAATATTAGTAAAAATAATAATATCAAGGAATATTATATACCGTGAAGAAGCGACAAACTACTTATGATTGACCTTGGGCTATTTTGAAACTACAAATTGGCGTTGTTGAATTTTTACGATAAATAAGTAAGGAAAATCCTACTTAATGCATCGGCTTCCTTTCAAAATTTAATGCAAAATGTTCGATTAACAAATTTTGAAGTCTGATGCTACATAATTACAAATGTATCTTCACTTATTTAACCCCGCAAAATGTGTAGTTTCAAAATGACCGAACGAAAATATGAAAACTGACAAGTGTCACTTCTTTAGCGTAGTTAATATTCTTTAATAATATTAAGTCGGTAACACAGATTTACATCAATTTTGAAGCGACAATTAGAAAGTGAAAGTTACTTTCACTATTAGAGATGAAAGTACAGTTTTCGCACTTCGACAACTAAAGTAAAAAAAAAACACGTATAACAAGAATTTTTAAGCCATTTAATCTGAATGTAGTTTTTTTAACAAAACCGCCACTTTTGTATAATTTTATAATATAAAAGAAAATGAAACGAAGAGAAAAATCTTGTTCTGGACATATCGAAATGCACAAGTTTAGAGTTTAGAGAATAGCCTCCCATATCGGTATTATTTTACATTACGGGGATTTTAAAATATTCCTGTAAAACTAGAAAGCCTTAGCAGCGTTCCTTTTATTATGTTAACGTGCTGGTAAAACCAAATTACAATCACTTAATTTACACTGATATTTAAAGCGACACTTAAAACTTAATTTCACAGTAGTTTTCTATCCACAAAAACAAAATAATTGCGTTTGTAAACCCTTTAAACTTTAATCATCACGTTTTGCTTCTAAAGTATGCATTTAATGCTTACATTTTATGCATTATTTTAAACAAACCATTACCCAGGGCGCTAAAACAGCTTAACGTATAGAAATAAGTTCGTGCTTTGAAAACATTTAGCACACACTTGTGTATGGTTATTCTTTTATATACCGTGTGTCTCTGGCAAGACGCAACATACGATTTTTATTATAGAAAAAAATTTATTTGATCTACTATTGCTATGAAAATTTCGGATTTATGTATATTATATACGTTACAGCATTTTGTTGAAGTTAGAAAGAGAGAGTAAGTGTAGAATGTCTAATCTTTCTTCAAATTTAAATAATATTCTTCAAGTTTGTAAAAAAAATAAGGCTGGTATGCATAGACGATCGCTAGCGATTTGCCGGAATTCAATTCGGCGAATCGCCGAGAGATTCGCCGACGAATGTGTGGCGCGCTCCAGCGCGCATTTCACTTATTTAGCCGGTAGATTGTTCATGTCGTGTAATAAATAACCAAAAATTTTAAAACAGTTGTTATGCGCAGTTTATATTTATTGTGGAATTATACGTTAATATAATGACAATTCTGCAATGGATAAAGAGCTATTTATTCAAATATTGGGAGGTTATTCTATCATAGAGGATAAAAGAACATATGCCAACAACATTGACAAGAAGCTTGGGAACACGTTTCTCTAGAGTACAATGCGGTGACAGTTGAAAAGGTAATACAAGTAATATGAAAATAATATATACATATAATAGGTATTCATAATATACTTGAGATTCCTCATATTTATTACACAAAATTATAAGCCACTGCACTTGTACGGTATAATACTAATTAAAATATTATAGAGAACAGTTATCCAACTAAAAAGATTATGGGACAAAATAAAAAGGTCAAGAAAAAACGCCCTAGCGAAAGAAAGACGGGAGATGATGACTACAGGGGGTGGACCGCCTAAGCCTTCACTTTCTCCTATGCCTGAAATTGATAACCTTATCCCACATTTAGAGTTTGAAATTGATGTGGCGGATGATTCTGATGGGATCAATTTACGGAATATTGCAGGAGGTAACTACATATAAATGATAATAAAGAATTATTATAATTTGCAGTATTGCATTGCACTGTAAAGGTAACATATTTTAATAGTTTCCGTTGTACAAACTGAACCAATACCAGTTCCAAGTCCGCTATCTGCCCCTGGTGTTCGTTCAAAGGTGGCAGTTATAAAAGATGTCACTCCAGGACCATCATCTGCTCCTGAGCTATCTTCTGTAGCAGGTATATTAAATTTAGATTTAAAAGCTTAGCCATTTTACCATTTTCAAATTTTAGATACATCATCCGCTAGTAAAAATATTAAAAAAACATCCCACTTTAAAGAAACTTCCTATTTAGATGAAATTACAAAAGCGCGACTCCAGCTAATAAAAATAAGGCAGAACAATTAGAGGAACTTCATATATTGATCTTGAAAGAAGCAAAATATAGAAGAGAAACCGCCTGACTTCAAATTCTAGAGCAAGAAGCAATATTTAAAAAGATCCAGGAAGAATTAGATAAAAATAAATATGTATAATCTATATTTTGTTAATAAATAGTTGAACATAAAAAGACTTTTTGATAGAATAACTGCTACCTACACACTTATAACTGATACAAAGAAATGCATGTTAACAAATTTTTTTCATTTTTAACAGTGGACTCTTAGTATTTATATTAATCGTAGCTTCCCATTTAATTATTAGGCTTTCTTTTAAGAGTTTGGATTTCGAGGATGGGCCATAAAATCTATAACCATGGTTTTTTAGTTTGCCGACGTTTTGACCAGAAAAGTCCGGTCTTTATCGAGGCATTTGAAGATAATGATAAAATAAAAACGTTCTATTTAGACAAACTAACATGTAATGTTTTCTGATAATATCTGTCATCCAATTTACCATTATCTTCAAATGCTTCGATAAAAACCGGCCTTTTCCGGTTAAAACGTCAGCTGGATCATGGTTATTGATTGATGACCCATCATCAAAACCAAAATTGTAAAAGAGGGCCCAATAATTAATTGGGAAGCCACGATCAAAATTTTTTAGTTTTTCTTGTCACAAATGTTGATTTTTAAGAACAAACAAAATCAATTCAAAATTATCACAAAATCTTCACGCATTAAATCGTGGCCCGGTTTGTCTGTCTGTCTGTCTGTCTGTATGTTCGTCTTCTCCTCCGAAACGGCCGAACCAATTTCAAGGATCGATACCTCAAATTGTTCAGGAGGTCCAGGTCCTGATCTTAGGTGGGGTCACAAGTTGATCTGATCTTTGGCCTCTGACCTGGAGCGGTGACATAGGCATGTTATATATCAAAGTGTTCAGGATGTCAAGGGAAATGTTTTAAGATAGGTCCCAAGTTGACTTGACCTTTGACCCTGACCTGAACAGTGACCTCACGTCTTTAATTTCAGGTTTGTCAAGATTAATCCCATTTTCAAATGGGTTTGGTTACTAGTTACTAATAAAAATGAGAAGCATAATCTACACATCCAGATATGATATTAATTTTTCTTTGGAATTATATATCAGTATTATAAACTTAAAAAAATTTAATTGAAATAATTGTGCACACATTGGCCCTCATAAGTTTTCCTATACCTTCAATTCTTGAGGGAAAAATGTCTGGAATATTATCTTGAGGCGGGTGTAAAGGTTCCTCTATAATTTCACGATGAGCACGTGCAATATTGTAAAGAGCTGCACAAGGAACAATAATGTAACAAAAGCGGAAACTTTTGTACTAAGTCTACGACTTAGACAAGGGAACAACCGCTTTATAACGCCAAAACATCGCTCGACAACATTTCTAGTTTGAATGTGTGCTTCATTATAACGTTGCTCGGCTAGTGTATGTGGCCCAAAAAAGGAGTTAATAGGTACGACAGACATGGATATCCCGCATCACCAAGCAAATGCCCAGGTAGTTCCCTTCGCTGAAATTTTCCTTTACAGAGCTCCTGTTAAAAATATGGCTATCGTGATAACTTCCTGGATATCGTGCAACGATGTCAAAATTTTCAGATTAGCCCCAGCAACCACTTGTACGTAGAAAGAAAATGTTTTTTTCTATTTCTAAATAGTTCAGCATGTGGTCCTCCCGGATTAATGATGGGAATATGACTGCAATCAATGTAGCCAGAAACATTAGGAAAATTGGCAATTCTATAGAATGTTCTTTGCATGTCACGTAATCTTTGATCATTGTCAGGAAATTTTATGTAGTTTCGACTATGTGCCGAAATTCTTCGGGTAAACCGTACTATGATACGGCTCACTGTACTCTGGTTCAGTCCTCGTAAATCTCCAGAAACCATCTGCAAAGATGATAAAAATGATTTGACACGTTTTAATATAAAATATAGTCATTATAAAATAGTAAAAATGTTTGTTGGCAAAATAGGAATTTAAAAAGTGCAAAAGAAATTGATTATACCTACTTCAAAGTTTCCGGTTGCATAAAAACCGCAATGTTAGGTACAAGAAGACCAATTAATACGGGAACAGGTAACCCTCTGTTTATTATTGGCTCGTGAATTCCAATCATGGGCAAAGAAGTCGTCTTGGGGGCGCCTATATTTGTAAGTACCTACCATTTTCTCATAAGTATGCCACAAGCAATAAAATTGATGAAAAATGAGACAGTGTATACTTTGAGTCACACATTATATTACTTTTATTTAGGTAACAGTTTATAATCTAATTTAAAATTTTAATTTAAACAAACTAAAAAATAAACCTTTTATAACAAAAAATAAACAAACATAAAATAAATTCTCTGTAATCTTATAGCCTTATATTATACCTACACAACTTAAAATGACTCCAAATCAATTCAAAAAATGTGTTTTTAGAGAGCTATTCGACGAGCCTTAATGCTTTTGAATTTATCTAAAACATCAGAAAGATCTAAGCTCTTCGCATAATCACATTCTATGTTTAGTATTGCAATATCATTTAATCGTTGTTCCGTCATTGTCGAACGATTATAAGTTTTAATATTTTTTAACCTATTAAAGGACCTTTCCGCATTGGCACTGTTTGTCGCGATGGTAAGATATATTTTATAAATAATAAATATATTCGGAAATGAACTTTCGAGTTTATTTGAAATAAGATATGGAAATATCTCATCTGTTTTTAAGGTGATTTCTTCTTTTTCTAATTGTTGAAACAAAGCGCAAATGATTTATATTCGTCGGTTATTAAATTGCCATTTATGTCAGATTTATAAAAGGTTGACAAATCCTTAAGACAATTTATATTATCTATTATCGAAGAGATAACGTCTGCCTCTAAGCAAATAAATGTATTTGCAATTTGTAAAACATCTTCAAACTTCTCAGTTAGTGTTTGTATGAAAGTATCCAGTGTAACGTAAATTAAATTTATTTGAAATTTTTTACGCGAACAGTTTTCAATGTTAGCATCTGCCTTTTCGTCGTGAAAATGTTTAACTTTTTTTTCTTTTGGAAAAATATTCATCTGAAATACCACATCTTCTTGTCAATTGTTTCCGATTCAAATGTATTAAAACAAGTATCTACGCCACGCAATTTTTTTAAATCCTCTATTGTGGATTTAATTAGCTTAGCGACAGTGTTTAAATTAATTTCAACTTTTTGAAGATAGTTTGACAGTGAATAAATTTTACCAAGAACGTATTTCCAAAAAATCAACATAAAGACAAATTCAAAGGTTTTCATATATTTTACAAGCCCGTTGGCTTCTGCCATCTGTTTAGCATTCATAGTTATTTCACCATTGACAATTTTCTCTAATGTCTCAATAATAACCTGAACATTTTGAAAAACAGAATTTACTGCTTTACTGTGACTAGCCCAATGAGTAGTGCTAAGCTTCTTTAAAGACTTTTTTTTCATCAGATTTTTTTTTGAATCCTTTCAAAATTTTTTAATCTAGGAAGATTTTCCGTTATAAAAACATAAAGTTGTTCTATGGTCCCAAAGAAAAGTTTAATTTCATTACATGATCTTACGGATTCTACCAAACAAAGATTTAATTTATGAGCCACACAATGAATATATATAATATAAATTGTTTGGGGATCATGTTTCTTGATTCTGATCGTGAATAATAGTTTTGTCTTTATAGGTCTTAATTTAGTAACTACGAATTTATTTTGCTTTTCACGATGAGAACCGCTTTTGTGTAACTTTTTATTTTTCAATCCCTTTCTTAAAATTTGAAATCCTATTCTAATATTAGCACAAACAGAATTTGTCTTCGAACTAAGCATTGACCAACAAGAAAAACAATACATTTTGTTGGATCTAGGAGAATAAATTAGCCAATTTCTAACCTTTGTTAGATTAGATGTATCCATGTCCATATAGTACCAATTCGTTTTGAATTTTCTGCCTCCGGAATTCGCAGAAAAATCTGAGAATTGATTATTTAACCCAGGTTGACATGGTCCAGTTAATATTAAGGATCTAACTCTATCTGGCGTCATTGCAGATTCCCTGAATAACACAGGATCAGTTGGATAAAAGTCCGATGAGTCATCAATTTCAACAGGTGATTTTTCTAAAATCAAAATTTTAATTTAGAGTTAAGACAAATTTTTACAGAAACAAAAAATATTAGTCTTTTTTGTGTCCTCTTTTTCACTTTTATCAAATTCATCTTCAGTTGTAGATTCAGACTCTAATTCAGGCGCTGAATCTCTTCCAACCAATGCATCAGTATTTTCATAATGGTCACTTTCCATTTCCATATGATTATTGTCTTTTGTGGCATCCTGGCTGTAATAAAATATTCAGTAAAATTAAATTTAAAAAAAAATTGAACCATAATATATTTTTCCGTCGACCTCATTATAAAATTGAGTTTTACGTACTCCCTGCATAATCATAAAGTAACACTTTTTAAATGTAATAATTTTTCGTCCGCAAACACTTTCGTCCGCAAACACTTTTCGTCCGCAAACATCTGTCAATGTCAATTATAATTTTATGTCAAATTAAATAAAGCCGAAGTAACCAGTATGAAAAAACCCATTTTTAAGAAAGGATGAATTTAGTGACTACATAGGATATTACAGTACTTTAGGTACATACTGAAACATTTTAGATACTGCAGAATATTGTTTGTTTACTTCCATTTATAACCTCAATTTCTCAATCCCACACAACTTTGAACAAAAACAATTTGTTGTTCAAATTAAAGCAAATGATTTAAGTGCTTTGAAATGATATTAATAAATGGTTTATAGTTTCTACAATGTGCGAAGCATATAGAAGAGCCTGGTTGTAATCTCACAATACTCGATACATTGTTTTCAATATGTAACACTTTAACTTCTTTAAAGTTATTCATTTATAAGGTAAGGCAGAATTCATATGACTTGAGATTGCTTTAGACAATTTTATTAGGTAACAGTTTGATACAGAAGCGGAGTTCCGATACAAAATTTTACGATCATAAAATACAAAACTTACAGTAGAAGTGAGTTAATTATGGGTACCTTTCTATTACTGTATTTGATTGATGTAAATAAGTAATAATGCTAATGGAAAACACAAGAACAGTAATTACTTGTGAAAATCATTTGAATATTGATTCTGTGCTGGAAAACAAAATAGAATCATATAAGCCATCAACATTACTGGGTTCAAAATTTATTCGTACACAAAAACAAGGTGAATTTCACAGTTTTCAATAAGCTGAAAGAAGATTATTACATTTTTGAAACATTTTCGGAGTGAATCAAAAAACTACGTTTGCATACTTTCTTACAGTCAAGCAATATTTTTATTGAATATAAAATGATTATAGTCTGACCACGGTACAAACTCAGTCTTATAACTATTATATGTCCAATTAGTAAGAATCGACTTTAATGTGTTTAATAGGAGAAACTTCATTACATCTTTGATCATAAACAATTAAAGAAATGCATTAATTTTGAGGGTAGACTTCAACTATAACTACATTTTTAAAATACTTCAAAAAACCCTATCTAAAATGTAATTTTATTATTTTAATAAATTATAAAAAGTATGTTTTACCTAAGTACCTATCATAATCAAGTGCTCTTATAAAATTATGTGATTGTTGTAAACAAATGCTTTATCGGTACAATATTCGAACGCGGAAAGCTTTATTTCTTTAATAAATTTTGACACAATGTTACAATACTGAACGGTGAAGTGAATATTAGGTACAGTAAAATCAGAACAAACGTAAAATTTTTGTTTAAAATTACTAAACATTTTGTTTTCGGTAAACGGAATCAATAGAAAATTAATTAATTTAAGGTCAACGGAAAGTTAATATGCCTCGGAAAAAGTGCTTTTTAATAACCTCGCCTGTTTGCTTGGCTAACGCCTCGGCCAGCAAATTCAGTCTCGTACATAAAAGTGCGCCTTTTTGTCCTTGGTACATAAATAACTATTTTGCTTCAAATTTTTCTAAAGGCTACATGTAAGATACGTACAAAGTAATCCGTGAAATAGTTAATTAATAAACGAAATTTAATTTTTCTTAAAAAGTTTTTTTGGAATATAATTACATATACCGGATGATTCAGCTAACCCGTTCATTAGAAGTTTAAGGGCTTCCCGTTGAAATATTTGTTTAAAAATTTGGAATAGAGATTGCTCAAAAGTTCTATTTAATTAAAACATTTTAGCTCTTCTAGCATTTCCGGTTACACCGGAAGTGGCTACCAACTTTCTTATTTTAAATAGAATGATATATTTTTTTATATTTGGATTCTACGCTAAAATCTGAGTTACTTTTAGGTGGCACAACCTATATGAAAAATCAATAGTTTTTGAGATATTCTCATTTTTTTGAGAAAAATTGGTTTGTAGTACTGTTTTCAAACGCTTGTCAATGATTGAAAAAGAAAGTTATAGCAACGAAATTTGGGATATACTTAGGAGGACTGTTAAGGTTTTAAATGATGTATAATTTGACATCTCATTATTTACAGGGTGTTCAAAATGTTTGGCTAAATCTGACTAACTTCAACTGCCCAAAAGTCAATTTTTTTAAATAGAACACCCTGTATTTTGTTGCTCTATGTGATGGAGAATTAAGTGGTCTTTCAATCTTCATAAGGGTTTCCCTATACCCATCTGTTACCATTTTCCTGCTATCGATGTATTTACATTCGACACACAATTATTCTCTATTTTATTAAATAATTTCTGACTAGTGGCCTGTGGAAATCCACCAAGAATATTCAAATGAAGACATACTAAATTTATTTTTTATTCATGGAGAATGTTACAAAATTATTGAAAAAACTTGCCGTTTATTTAACGAGAGATATCCACACTTGCGACTTTTAAATAAAACTACGTTTAAGAGAATAGAAGCAAATTTTAAACAATTTGGAATTCAATGTACTAGAACACGCCCCAAGGTAGTCACCGGTGATAAAGACAACGAAATAAATGTATTGGCATATTTTAATGCAAATCCACTTGCATCGATCAGAGCTGCGTCTGAAGATTTGGGACTGTCCTACTCGTCGATACAGAGAATTTTGGCACAACGTAAAATGCATGCTTTTTCTATTATAAAACTACTAGCTTTCCGCCCAGGTGACGAAGTACGTCGTGCAGCATTTTGTGAAAGCATTTTATTGAAAACGCAGGAAGACCCAAATTTTTTGAAAAAATTATTTGGACCGATGAGTCAAAATTTAGTAGAGAAGGAATCATTAATAGAAAAAATTGGCTTTATTGGGCAGAACAAAATCCTCGGATGGGTGTGCGAAGGTAACTTTCAAGACACATTTAGTTTTAGTGTTTTTTGTTTAATTATTGATAATCGTGTTTGTTTTGAAGTGTATGACGAAAATTTAACTAAAATAAAATAACCCATTGACTTTGAGCTTTATCAAGAATTATCCCATAGAAATGTTGGTTGGACGAGGTATGTACCCAGGACTTAAAGTTTATTCAAGGCCAGTCCATAACAGAGATGACTTATTACATCGGGTTCGAACTGCCTTCGCTGAAATAGATGTGCAAATGGTTTAAAAATCCACAATAGCTGAAGTTAACAGAAGAGTTTTATTGTGCTTAGAAAACCAAGGACGGCATATCGAACAGTTGCTAAATTAATAATTCAATTAATTTGCTTCTATTTTTTGCAATGTAATTTTATTTAGAGGTCATAAATGTAGATATCACTCGTTAAGCAAACGGCAAGTTCTTTCAATAGTTTTGTAACATTCTATTTAAAATAAGAAAGTTGGTAGCCACTTCCGGTATAACCGAAAGTGCTAGAAGAGCTGAAATATTTTAATTAAATAGAACTTTTTGAGCAATTCCCCTATTGCAAATTTTAAACAAATATTTCAACGGGAAGTTTATAAACTTCTAATGAACGGGTTAGCTGAATCACCCTATTTGTGTTTTTTGTTCAGGACCGTATTTCCAACTTTCAAGTTGAATATTGTGATGAAGCTTGGTCGTAAGTTATAGGAACACTTAAAATTTCACAATGGTAGATGCAGTATACCATTTTTTTTAAACACCAACTTTCCTCATGTACAAGGTGTCCTAATGTTCTGTGTACATAGAACTACTGTAGATTTCTGAGAGTAAAATATGACGGTTTAACCAAAATTATCTTAGGCCCAGTTGTAAAATCTCCGTTTAAAGTTAACTTTAGTTTAATTTCCTAGACGATAATTGTTGTCACAATTGTATCCTTACAAATTAAACCATAGTTAACTTTAAGCGGTGATTGTACTAACTAGCCCTTAGTCCAAACATTGATTGTTTCCGGAATACAGAGCGTCAAAGAACATTTATTGTGAAACCAAGTTAAGTGATTATCTTTTTTTTCTTTGTCCTTTTTCTTCTTGGCTATTTTACTTTTACATTATTTCTGTTGTCGCCCCATTGGTTTTTACATTTATTATTGTTGTTTACCCGATGGCATGCTCAATTATTAATTTGGACCAGTCCAAAGTCTGGATAAAGTGGGAAGGAAGGCAAGGGAAAAAATTATATTAAAAATTGTAACTCGGAGCGACATTTATTAAGTATACCTTTTTGGGGCAAAAAGACTTGGAGTGTAAAAATATTTAAATAAAAATTTCATACAGGAGGGCACAAAAAATTTAGGACATTTCAAATGTTCAAAAAATGTTGTAAGCGGTGTCTTTTGCAATTTACCCCAAAAATGAGAACGGATTTCGAATTCTCATCCCAAAAGACCACTGAGTACCCAACTTAAGCTATTAAGAAAATTATCAAAGAAAAACTAATAAAAAATAAAATACCACTTTGGGGGGGTACATTTTAACCCCCACTACTTAAGCACAACTCCACCAATGGGAAAAATTTAGGACATTTATATTGGGCCACAATTGAAGCCATTAAATCAATAAACATTTTTGTAGCAATTATTTCCGATTTGAATTTTAATTCTACTGACCTATAACTTGGTTGTTAAAAATTAATTAGAATTAAACTATGTAATTGAAACATCAAGGAGAAATATTTTTATTTTGCATTAATATACTTCATTTAATGGTAGTATTATTAAAATTGCTTTTCTTAAATAATGTTGTTTATTTTGTGCATGATTGATAAAATTCAGCTGTTAAATTTTCTTTATTTGAAGAATTTATTGTAGAGATAGACACAATTTTTGCACAATGTTTCTGATTAATAGAGCAAATAAAATAGGAAGGTACTTTCTAACAACAGCTCAATCTTAAAGTCTGTTCTGAATTCCAATGTAAAATATTTAAATTTAAAGAGAAATGTTGTCTATGTAAAATAAACTCGTAATAATTTGTACAAAATTGTAGTACATTGAAAATATCTGGTTATGTACAATTGAGAATGACGTTGACTATAAATTTGATACTGTATTTTGGGCTTTCTTTACTTTTTTTTTACTAATTTTTGTTTTTTATTATGTAGTAGGTAATAGTAGGTGGCCAACTAAATAACCCATTACTTTATAACATTTATAATAAAACGATGTTTTATGAGTCCTTAGATATAAATTGTGGTATTTATAATTTTAAGATTGCAGAAAAATTTTAAAAAATTATTCAAATTGATATCGTTGTTTCAATTCAATTCCACGTCGATTACTAATAAGAAAGATGGGGTTCATGATTGAATTAACCAATTTGCAAATGCCAGGGCTAGATAAACCTATTTATATAAAGTGATAATACTGTCAAAGTTGATTATTCGCAATTCTCAGTTCGCTTAATATGTAATTTTGATTATAAGATAACGGAAATACTTATTCTAATTTTATGCATGACTTAATTTTTGCCTATTGCATTAACGTCTTACAAATTTGTTTTTTAATTATTAATTATAAATTGGTTAAAATTCAGAACTCCCATAATTCATAAGCGAAGTTTCTAAATGGAGAAGCAATATGCAAAAGTGAAACTATTATTTCCATAATTGTCGTAGTTTCTTAATACTTACATATGTACAATTTTAACCTAAATACCTAAATACAGTGTTCTGAGTTATGTCGACTTTTCTTAAAATGTGAGGTATTAAGAAAAAGTCATTATCTTCTCATTCAAGAAATCATTACAGAACTCTTACGTCTATAGTTGGATATTAGGTAAATTTATTCCATGATTGATATTAAACATCTCTTTTACAGGATGTTCAGAATTTAGATTTTAATTATTAGATCATTCAATATGTAATATAATAATAATAATAAAGGTTTATTGGCTTCATGAAAAATAAAAAATTACATGAAAGAAAAAAAATTAAATCTTCTACAAATTATTAACAAACTTACATTACAAAATTAATTCAGAAACCAAAGGGTCACGGGAATAGACTAGCTTCACAACGCAACCGTCTGGTTAGCTATCAAAGTAACTTACCCGGAACCTAGAGTATAAATTTGCACTTAACACTAGCATAGAAAAACAAAATAAAAATTTTAAAATAAAAAGAAATAATTCCAAAATCCAACCTCACAAAGATTCCTGGTCCAAAAAAAAATTGGGTAAGAAAAAGAAATTAGGCTCGTGAAATTGTAATGGTTTGTAAAAAAAAAAGACAACTTTACATTGTCAAATCTTCTCTGAATAATATTAATTCAATATTTTGTTTAAACGTAGAAAGATACATGTTTTAATTAACTCGGGTTTAATGTTGTTATAAGTCATGCATATATTATAAGAAAACGACTTCTTAGGTTAAAAAGTGTAAACTTAAGGCATTATGAAGGCCTGTCCTAAATCTAATTTACTTGTACCGGTGTCCCGATAAGGATACGGAGCGGCCGTATCTCGACAATGGTAAGGCCTAGAGGCTTGGAAAAAAATCCTTATATATAAAGTGTCCAAGAGAAAAGGCTGGAAATTATTTTGAAGTTCGTCAATCGACCGCAAGGGGGCGCAAATGCTATGAAGGAACATAAACTTTATGCTATCTCGGAAAGTTGACGATAAGCCCCAACTTTGAAGGTATAGTTTATTGCTTGTGTTATACGGCATCATTTTTGTCTCGTGACATTTTCCGTATCTGTCATAATAAGGGAGGAAGGTCAAATCATTTTTTCAATGTTTGAATTGCAATAACTTCTGAACCGTGAAGCTATTGAATAGATTTTTAATATCGTTTGAAAGAGAATTCTATGGTCTTTTTAAGAAAAATTTTTAATTGAATCATCTAGTTTGAAACATACAAACTAGAAGGCCTTATCAACAACAATTACATATTTTTGTGATTTTGGGGAAAAGTTAAACGAACTGTAGTGTTTCATATACAGATTCTTAGCCGTTATAAAGTCAGCTATATTTAGTGGAAACCGCATGGCGATATCTCCTTCCGTTCTCGATTTATAGCGGAAAATCTAGAAATTGAACTATTTCAATCGGATAAAGTTACCTTAGCGAGAAATACAAACCGTTACTATGGTAACGTTACTTTAAATATATTTGGCATTTGTCAAAAGTTAAGTCTGATAGTTTCTGTCATTTAGATTATTACCTCTTAAATCAATTTTTGAAACAATATGACATTTACTAACGCGGAAGCGTGTGATATGTTACGAAATATTTTCAATGTTTCTCAAAATGCTGCAATTGCGGCTTGACAATATGTAATACAATTTCAAAAAGGGACAATTTTCTCGGAAGTGTTTTCAAGATTTCTAGCAGCGATTACTTATTTTGTGGGACTTTGGAAAATTGAAATGAGAACGGTGATGTTTTAAAGTAGGCGGAGTTTGAGTGGTCAAAATTTTATGATAAAAATAAACCGTAAACAGCTATTTTGCATCACCTGAACTCTCCTTTTATCTACATGATCCAAACACTTATTGGTAAACAACATCACAGTAATTAAAAATGTGTCAGTTGGTGTACAGCAGCTTTAGAGTCGAATAAGTCTTCTTAAGAGCTTCTAGATGGGTCTTATAAAAATTTATTTGTTTCTAATATTATAGCGTAGAACAATAAATGCAATACATACCTATTGAATTTAATTACAGCTTCTAGAATTGTAGAAACAATATAATAATGGTTGTTTGAAGTGTTACAGTGAATTTATCGTGACTCTATTAAAGACAGTGGTGACAATAGATGTCATAGATGGATTTCAAGATCACGTGATTTTTTCAGCCATGTTGCCACTAAATAATTATCTATTTAGTTTTCTAATGGTATCAGTTAAGTTTTTCTGAAAGTTGTAGTGTAGTATATCATAAGTTTAAGTTTAGTTGTTAGATATTAAAGACTTTGTGTTTAGTTTTTATGCGAATTTTTCTTAATTTTTATTATAGTTCTAGGCAATTATTCTAATTTAATACTGTTATTTTTTAATTTAGTAGTTTTCCAAATTCATAAACATAAAGCTTAAAAATTATGTAACCCCTTTCAGAGAAATATACTTTCAAGTACTTTAATAAAAACGTCCCTCTAAATATAGGCAAAAAGTTTTTAATTTAGTCGCTACATGACGAATAGGCGGGGTTAAAGTAGTTATTGTCGTCACTGTCTTTAATAGAGTCACTGTAAGTGATTTAAAATTACAGCACCATTTGTCATGTAGTAGTGTGAGAAAAGTCTGATGCACTTTCTGCTATCCATAGTTTTTTACTTACGGCGTTACTTATTGTCGATACTTGGTTCACTAATATTTTAATGAAAACTGTAATTTGTGTATCTGTGGTAACTGCCAATATACTTCCTAATGCATGGACTAAGGCAAGGTATATTTATCTGTGGTAGTACCAATCATAATTAATGCAAAAAAAAATTTCCGAATATGAAAGCTAACTTACAGAGCTGTACGAAAATCTTTTTTATTGACTCTTCTTACATGGATAACACATCAAGGTCAGTTTTTTTTATTATTTTGAATATTTTACTTTTATAATTAGCATACATTTTAGTAGAGTTCTCACGCGCCCGAAACTGCATTAAAAACTGATTCTGTAGAAGTTTAAAGACTAAAAGCGAAAACCCGGCCAAAACGATAGCTTTTATAAAAGTAATCTTCCAAAAAAAGTTGGCCAAAAATTGTGTTGTGCAAAAGGGCGCTCTTCAACATTTTTTAATTATGTAGTGCATTAAATAGCTGAAGCTAAGATATTTCTTTGGTAAACATTTTTGATGTTTTCTGTAGCCGTTTGGTCGTAAAAAAATAAACTATTTCCATAAAAGCATTACTTCTTACGGGAAATGCAAATTTCAAATAAAAGAGCGTGGTTTTTTGAGTCCTAGAGTGCTTTTAAAAGTATTTTATTACAATACTTTCTGTTTGCAATTTTGACCTATGACCTTAAGGTCAAGAGTTATAGATTAAAATTCATGCGTCCGTAGGACGTGCTTAAAGACTAGTAATAAATAAAAACCTACACGGAAAGCTCAGCGTTAGGATAACGCTCGAGCACGGGAATAGTGAAGTGCAGAAGATGATCGACGTTCACATCTCGAATCACTTGAAGATTTTGTAACCGCCTTAATTTTGTAGTCATACCGAAGTTATTATTTTACTAAAAAAAATTTTTAAAGCACTGTCGGCATCAAAAGCCTTACTCTTTAATTTGTAAAGAATACTTTTTTATTTGATCCTTAGATTACGAGTGATGGGAGAAACATAAAGCACAGCAAATTAATTAAATTAAAATTTGCATTTCCATTAGAAGCAATGCTTTTATGGACATAGTTAATTTTTTACGACCAAACGGCTACAGAAAACATCATACATTTCCCGAAGTGTGGAAACTTTAAACGTCTGCTTGTCCTGGAGATCATAGCATAATTACTAATTACAGACCAATTAGCATATTAAAGTGTTTGAAATTTATCTCTATCCCAATGTTTATCCTAACTTAAAACACTTAATCTCGACTAAACAGCATGGCCTTATAAGAAGGCAGATCTACTACCTCAAATTTAGCGTTACTCAGTGAATATGTAGCTCGGCATTTAGATCGCAATATTCAAGTTGACGTTATCTATACTGATATATCGAAGGCATTCGACCGCATAATCCATCGTCTTATTCTACAAAATTACACAATTTTTTGTTTCTGTGACTTCTTAATTGCGTTATTGCATACAATAATTGGTACTTCAATTTCGTTTATTGCAACTTCAGGTGTTCCACAAGGTTCAAATATTGGACCGTTGCTGTTTTTATTGTTTATAAATGATCTCCCAAATAACTTATGTTGTGAAAAATTGCTATTTGCAGATGATCTTAAAATATATCAGACTGTTACAAGTATAGAAGATTGCCGTTATATACAATTAGGGAATTTGATAAAGTTCAGTTGTGGTGTCAATCTAATGGTTTAGATTAAAACATAAATAAATGTTCTATCGTGTCGTACTCCCGAAACATTCACCTAATTGTCTATCCTACAAGATTAATAATTTACAATTACCAAGACATGAATTAATAAAGGATTGTAGGTGTTAAATTTGATGCCAAGTTCTCGTTTATTCCTAATGTACAAAATCGTAGTAAGTTCGTCATTAAAATTATTGGGTTTTGTTTTTTAAGAAGTTAAAAATATTCTTCTAATCCTGCTGTTTTTAAATATTGTACTTTTCCTTGTTGCGTTCTAAATTAGAATACGGAGCTATAATTTGGAGCCTGTTTTTAGAAACACATAAGCACAACATTGAAAAGAGAGTTAACTTACGCCTGGTTTTAAACAAGTAAGAAGAAAAAATATTTTTAAAGGATATAAGGGGGGGGGGGGTAACAAAGGTACACTCATGAAATTTAAAACTTGGACACCACAATTTCTGTAAACAAAAGTTTGCACATTGTGAAGCGGGCTTAAGGGTATCATTTACAATTCTAACAGCAGGTAGTCTCAGCAGGGGTTATCTTATAGAAGGACTGTAGAATGAATCATTACACTAAGCACGTTTTAGAAAATAGGTAATTTACGTTGCTTACTTAATTTTTTCTTTAAAGAATATATTTGAAGGTATCGCTAATTAAACACCATAGCTCGATTAATTATCGAATCAAAATTTTGTTTAGGAAATGTTTACAAAATAAAATTAGAAATAATTTTGATTTAAAAAACGTCTACAAGCAATAACTTTTAAATTAAATCAAAAACTAAACATGGTTATTTGGGTTGACTGATTATTACTTATTTTTAAATAAATCTAACCTACTAATTATTGTAAGTTATTAAAAAAATCATTAAACTCTCTATTCATAATATTTAGTCCTTACAAAATGTATATTTTATGACGTTTCATTTTTTCTGTAGTTAATATAAAAGTGAAAATAAAAACTAAGGCAATTCTTATTGTCAACGTATATATTTAGTTTTTGACAAGAATTTATTACATAATTATAATTAAGATACCAAGTTATAGTTTAAAATTAAATGAAAACTTTTTTTAAATAAAGGTATTACTATATAAATAAATATAAGAAATCAATAATGGGTGTGACCTCCATTATTATTGATACATTCTTGGAGGCGTCTGCTCATTGACGCTATCAAGGTATCAATATAATTAATATTAATCGTTTCCCATGCGGTATCAATGGCTGCAATTAGTGCATTACGGTTTACTGGTATAAAATTTGGCCCTTGTTGTCTTCGGATAACAGCAAGTATTCGAGCCCAAACATTTTCGATAATGTTAAAATCTGGGCTTTTGCTGGCCAGGGTAACAGCTCAAGTTATTTTCTCGTATCCAATTGCGCACAACCCGCGAAGTATGAATAGGGGCGTTGTCCTTTAACAACAAAAATACATTATGAAAATGTTAATTCAACAGATCCCGAACTATTTTTTGGAGAAAGTATAGTGAAATAAGAATACTTACTTGTTGGAAAATATAATCTTCGTCTGGATAAAACACTTCGACTGAAGGTTTCATAATAGTTTCAAAATATCTAAATACGCAGCAGAATCAAGACGTCCATCGATAGCCCAACAAACTCCTGGACCCCGCGCGCTAACCCAACCCCACATTCACAGAAAAATAACCACTTCGTTTTAGGACATATGTGATTATTTTCGTAACGAGTTCCTTCCATTCTAAAAACTTTTAGTGGTCCATCGTTGCGGCTATTGAACGTTTTTCGTCGCTAAAAATCACTCGATTCCAAAATTCAAAGGTTCGTTCACATATCGCCTTGCAAATTCAGACGACGTCTCATATTTTCGTCACTGAGAACTTCTTTCGCAGCAGCATTATACTTCTTTATTCCCATCTCCTTTAATCTTTTTGTGCAGTTATACGGCATCCGGGAAAATGTGTATCTGCTATAGCCCTGGGTATGTAGCAAATGGTTGTTCTGTTACGTAATGAAACAACTCGAGATCTTGAGCACGTGTAGATACTTTAGGTCTACCACTTCCGATGGCTCTTTCAAAGTGTGTTCAAGATTCCATTTTACTCGGTAATGCCCTACGGTGCTTTTGGTATATCTAACATACGTGAAATTTCACGCACGCTACGGCCCGCCGCTAATTCCGAAACAATCCGCGCTTTCAAATCAGCACCGAGATGAGGTGGCATTTTCACAACACTTGAAATTTTAAACTAAAATGGAATTTACATTTCTTACTTTATTTATTGGTTCACACTACCCCTTCTCAAACAGTAGGTAATTGTTTATTTATTACATACTTCTAATGACCAATGTAACAACCCTTAGAGCAATATGACTCAAAGGAAGTAAATTAAACAAGCAAGGATATTCTATTGTTATTGAAACTTATTCATAAAGTAAAAGCCATTTCCTTATAATGCTAATGGACAGGATTTTCTTTTAAGTATTAAGATTACAATAGAGGACTTATAAACTTTCGAAAATATCTAATTATAAATATTTACACTGCAATTGCGCTTTTCCTTAATAATTTCTTAGCAATAACATACACGTTCTTGGTTTTAAGTTGTCATAAATTTGATATGATATAAATTTGTGTTTCTAATATTACATCACAAACTAATCTTTATTCGCCAAAAATTGTTGCTTAAGTTGTAAAGCTTCGTACACACCTGAACAACAAACCGAGCAACAAACATAACAACGAACCGAAAGTCAAACAGAACGACAAACGATCTTTTATGATTTCCACAATCCGAACAACAAACGGAACGTTTGTGCTGTTCCATAATTATTTTCAGTAGTTTTCAGTTCATATATATTTATTATTGAGAAGAAAATTGCGGAAAACAAGAAGATAGTGCCAACCAAATTTTTACGCACAAAGAAGAGTAAAAATTATAATTTACTTCGCTTTTTTTATTTTGGAAATTTCCCGCCCAAATGATGCTAATAGGGACATCATTTTTTCTTGCATTCTTAAACACTGATTAATTTAAAACATTTTTCTTCTGTCAACTCCATAATATTACCTAAAACACAACAAACCCACAAAAGGGAGGACAAAAATAAATAATTTAATTCTCCCGCATAAGTTTGTTCGCCGTTTTGTTTAGATTCGTCCAAACCTGCAAACGCATTCGCGCGCATTTTCTTTGATGTCGGAGAAAAACCGACAAGTTGCGGGAACGCCGCAAACCGTTCGTGGAACAATCAGGACTTGCGAATCTGTTCTAAAATTCGTACGTAGCACCGTCCAAATTAATGTTCCGATTGCCGTTCGGTTCGTTGTTCTGTTTGTTCCTCGGTTTGTTGTTCAGGTGTGTACGAAGCTTTACAATAAGCATATTAATATGAACTATATCTTATGAAAGGAGAGTTATGTAACTATAATTAACGACTTAACGTTACGTTAGTAGATTCCATTTACTATTTACACATATTTTCTTGGAACATTCGATAATTAACTATCGGGATATGATGACCCTATACTTCGCAGGTTGTGCGCAACTGGATACAAGCAAATAACTTGGAGCTGTTACCCTGGCCAGCAAAAAGCCCAGATTTTAACATTATCGAAAATGTTTGGGCTCGAATACTTGCTGTTATCCGAAGACAACAAGGGCCAAATTTTATACCAGTAAACCGTAATGCACTAATTGCAGCCATTGATACCGCATGGGAAACGATTAATATTAATTATATTGATACCTTGATAGCGTCAATGAGCAGACGCCTCCAAGAATGTATCAATAATAATGGAGGTCACACCCATTATTGATTTCTTATATTTATTTATATAGTAATACCTTTATTTAAAAAAAAGTTTTCATTTAATTTTAAACTATAACTTGGTATCTTAATTATAATTATGTAATAAATTCTTGTCAAAAACTAAATATATACGTTGACAATAAGAATTGCCTTAGTTTTTATTTTCACTTTTTATATTAACTACAGAAAAAAATGAAACGTCATAAAATATACATTTTGTAAGGACTAAATATTATGAATAGAGAGTTTAATGATTTTTTTAATAACTTACAATAATTAGTAGGTTAGATTTATTTAAAAATAAGTAATAATCAGTCAACCCAAATAACCATGTTTAGTTTTTGATTTAATTTAAAATTTTTCTAAACTTTTTTTCAGTAATTATCGAGCTATAATTTGTAAACATTTCCTAAACAAAATTTTGATTCGATAATTAATCGAGCTATGGTGTTTAATTAGCGATACCTTCAAATATATTCTTTAAAGAAAAAAATTAAGTAAGCAACGTAAATTACCTATTTTCTAAAACGTGCTTAGTGTAATGATTCATTCTACAGTCCTTCTATAAGATAACCCCCGCTGAGACTACCTGCTGTTAGAATTGTAAATGATACCCTTAATCCCGCTTCACAATGTGCAAACTTTTGTTTACAGAAATTGTGGTGTCCAAGTTTTAAATTTCATGAGTGTACCTAATAGTTAACTAGAAAACGGATATGTTTTACCTCGCTACGCCACGCACTAATATTATATATATGTCCCTAATGTATAGAATGTGTGAATGTTACAATGCTGTTAATATTGATTTATATATATTTGTATGCAGTACCAACAGCTGTCCTCAGTTTATAGGATAGTGAAGAATTATTAATTTTAAGAATTTAATTTTTTTATTGTTGTTTTTGGTTATGATAACTGATCATTTATTTAAATACTATTGTTATAACAAAGATTAAATTTAAAATGCTGTAGAAACCTCTATGTATACATGTATATTGTCCTCGTAATTGGGTAATCTACCTGTTGGGCAATAAATAAATAAATAAATAAAAAAATAAATTATAAGATTTTGACTAAAGAAACATTTAATGCACTAAATGAATAAAAAATTCGTTTTAGCTTTTAGTCTTTAAATGCCTACAGAATACACATTTTCAGTCACTGGCCTCTCTACTATTTTATCTCTAAACGTCCATACATTTTTATTATCTAATTTAAGTTTTGTTTTGTCTGCGTTAATAAATCAACTCTAGTCTTGGAGGGATCTTCAAATATTGTGATTCCAGTAGCACGCAGCAATATTTTGTTTTGAAATATTTCATTTCTGATATCACACTTCACGTACCGCACAATGATTTTTTGCTTTTCCATCACGGCCTGGGAGGCAATGACAGGTATCAATCTGATTTTCATCAATAAATAAGCCTAGTTTGTTTTCAAATGCGTTGACAAGAGTGATGTTAAGGTTTTTTAGTCCGAGTGTTCTAAGATTATTTGCCCTAGAATATTGCTCTAAGCTTTCAACTCTGTCTGAGAGTACACTTTCAAGAAAACACACTTTGACATGCTTTTTGTACACTTCACGAATTACTTGGGTCTCTGAGTTTCAACAATTTTTTTTATATATTAAAGAATTTACAATTTTTGAAAGAAACCATGCCTTCTTTTATAGCTTCTTTTGCTTGCTCTTCGCTCTTTACACCGCATCTTTCCAATGATTTCCTGGTGATGATTATGGTTAAATAACTGCTTATCTAACGGATGCTGTTGTGTCCGGTTATTTTCAAAATGTGAATATCACTTACACCCACCTTTGCCATTTTAGATACTGTACTAGAAAGGTTCAAGTGATTGTTTATTTTTACGCGTTTTGTATCAATTCCTATTTTTTCTGCAGTTTCATTTTTCCAAGTACAAGTCGCCAAGAGGCATGTTTTTATAAAAACCGAACAGTTTTTATTTTTCCAAGAGAGGTTTGGTGTCCAAAAGAGACGGTCAGTTGGTGGTTTTGTTTTTTAAGCAATTTAAGCACTTTATTTTCAACCATCCACTTTATCTCGGTTAAATGACGTGCTCCACCTTGACACGTTTTGCCAAAAACAGGGATATAACGGATCCTTTCCCTCGTTTTTCCAAAATTATCTAACTCATCTTTGTAAATACTTAATTATAAAATTGGTGACTTCTTCATTCTATAATTCAATAATTACCTTTGTTGGTCACAAGTTAACGCAGCATTACTACATTTCCGCTTTCCAGTATATACCTGAAGCTGTTTTCTCTTCGCATCTCCTGCATTTCTTGCTTTTTTAAAATTCATGTACTTGAAAGGATCGAAGCTAACTAACATTGTGTTCTCGGTAGTATTTATCTTGCAGCATTTTAGCGGTTCTATTCTATTAAGTTTTAATTACTCCTTCTTTGTAGTCTAAACCATCAGTTTCCTTCATGATGTATCCGAAATTCTGTACACTAAATACATAGTTTTTTTTTCAGCACAAAAAGTTTTAAACTGATTCTACGTTAAACGACCTGTAAAATCCACGAGGAGCAAATGTTTTAGAATAAATATTCTATCTCTAGAGCAAGAATTTTCTTTCTTTTATCAAAATTATTTCAGAATTACTACTTATATTCCACTAATGCTCGTGGAGAAAATTATTTTTTGTTATAGATATTTAAAATTTTAGAAATGTGTATACAACCTCATCTTTTGTCTCCTTTTAGTTGACGAAATCTTTCACAATTTTGTCTCAATTTCTACTTAAATCCAACTATCTATAATATTCACATTAATTATATAGATGCATTCTATCAATTCGTTTGATAAATTTTAGAACCTAAGGGCATAATTATTGATATGTTTCAATTGAAAACTTGTTTTGAATATGACTTGATAATCAAAGCGTTAAAGTGGTACAGACAACAGATGATTGTTAATCACACATTTGCAAACAATTACAATTGCTAAAGGGTTGAAACTGTTAGTTAATTAAATAAAATTATATGCTAAACACTTACAAGATGAATGTTTTGTCGCATTTAAATTTATAAAAAGTAATGTTGAATATTAATTACCTCTGCAATTAGTTTATTTATGTGGATTAAGCAATAAATAATCGTCCACAAATAAAATTTAGTAATTGGAACTTATAGACGTTTTTCTTTACCATACAAGTAAATACATAAATAAACTACACTGTAGATCGTAAACTAATTTATATGTACAGAAATTAATTATAAAATGTTTATTAAACTATTTGGAGATAGTTTGAATTGAGTTATAGAGAAAGTGCATTGTTTATAATAGTATATATTAAAAAAAAACATGTAAAGTGTGTTATTTGTTTGAGTGATAGATAATTATTTGTTAATTTGTTTAAAATGACGTTTTGCAATTTTCATGCTAAAGCTGTAGGTATACCAGCTGTGAAATTAATGGTTACAGCATAGACAAGGAAACCCTTTCTTAGTGTATGGATTACAGTAGGACGACCAACATCTGTTTGCTTTACATTAAACTATATTACAAACAAAATAGTAATTATTGAATACAAAATAAAGTTTGATTTAAGTTTGATAACAAAAGGATTATTTCAGATTCCTTCAAAACGGAACACTTAATTTTACCTATATTACATTACATTGACAACGATTGTTTGATTTGTTATCTCCTATTTTCTAACTTATATTACTTTTTAAAAAGTTCTAAATTCAATTAGGGTTTTTTAGGAGTGGGTGTAGAATTTTAAAGTTTATTCAAACTCTGTTCTTTATTAAACCGAGCGACGTTTCGCCTATGAAAAAACCTATAATGTTGGTAAGGGCGTCGGCTTTATAAAAAAAAAGGCTAAATTAAATTAAGGGCTCCTAAAAAACGATATATGAGAACCATATTTAATACTGAGATAAATAATATCAATAACAGAAAAAGCACATTACCTAAAAATATTAAATTATATACTTTAGTTCTCGAACACTTTATGAGGTGCTTACAATTTCGTTTAGAATTAATCACTTGAAATTATAACAACTAATAATTAATATTATTAAAGAACTTAAGTTTTAAAGCTTTATCTTTGACTTAATAAATTATTACTTTTCAAATCGGATTAGTATTTTCTGATGTTAACCAGCGTACAATTTGATTACCGTAATATTATATGTAAGTATGCTTCGCTGTTTTATTTCGTATAGTAGTACATTACATTATTGTGTTGTGATATAAGTGTAATCTATGGTGCCCTAAAAGGAAACTGTAATTAATGGAAAGCATTCAAAACAATACCCCTTTCTCTTTTATCACAGTATAAAATTCGGTACGCACATGCACCTCTCGCTATTTACTTTTCTCTCAAAATCTAGAGACAAAGACGTTGAGGTCTAATTGACTACAACCATACTACAACCCGGTATCTGTCATTTGTCAGATTACACAGTTGGAAAAAATAATTTTGGTGTTGCGCAGAGATGAGCATGTGATTTCTGTGATCCTTGCGTCTAAAAATGTAGGAAAAGCAAATTTTGGGCCAAATTAACGAGCCGTTCTGGCGGAGGGCGGGGGCAAAGGGTGCACAAAATTGATTTTTTCACTTTGGACACTGACCGCAACTTTAAAAATGATCGTATTCAAGTAAAACAAAAACAGATTTATTTAGAAAACATCTTTCTATCATTTTGGTACCCTATTTGAACAATTCTGCAGCAGAGTAAGCTAAAAAAGTAATTTTGGGGTAAAAAAATTCATTTTTTTCTCGATTTTTACATTTAATTGACCTTTTAGAGGTTTTTATAGGAGAGCGATTTCTTTTATTTCATATTCAAAAAGAAAGGTAACTAAATGAGTTTTTCATAGGTTTTTGAATTTTGGAAATCGGACTATTTTTTTGAGAAAAAGTATCCACTTTTGTAATATCACTACCCGCGGTTTCACGTAGACGAAAACGCTGAGAAAATATGGCATCACGATAGGGCCACCTGCAGCCTTAAAAAGGGTCGTATCCAATCCGAACAACGACAGAAATGTTTATAAAAGACATTTTTATCATTTTTACAACTCATTCACGAAATGCACCGAAGTGAGTAATTTAGCAAAAAGATGCATTTTTCTCGATTACCGAAATTTGATAGTTTCTAAAAGGACATTGTAAAAGTCTATCCGTTTTATCATTAAAAAAAAGATATTTTTATAACTTTTTTATTGGTTTGTAAAATATGGAAATCGTGACAGTGCCTATATTTTAGTAATACTCTTATATTTGTTTCATGTTCTCTTAGCGTCGTTCGGAAAAACATTGTAGACGTAGTCTTTTTAATTAAGCTCGAAGAAATTGATAACGAGATTATGTTTCAAAGAAAATATTAACTTAAAAAATATTTTTAGTATAGTAGTGTTACCAAAAACAAAAATTTTTCATGATTTTGTAACGTAGATTTTTTATTTGTATTTTTGCCATTTTTTATTGAGTCAGTAAAACTGGGGTAAAGTAAATAAAAAGAGAAAATACAAAGACAGTCGGAGATCATCTTTAATATATTTCCTATTGTACTTTACATTTTTTAACTTTTCATAATGAACTAACTTAGGCATTTTTCGGAATGTCTTTCTCTGTGCGGCAGAATTGTTCAAATATGGTACCAAAATGAT
The DNA here is from genome assembly GCA_030710515.1 of Abscondita cerata. NCBI lineage: Eukaryota > Metazoa > Arthropoda > Insecta > Coleoptera > Lampyridae > Abscondita > Abscondita cerata. Next base: position 69,754 of record JALBCR010001337.1, read on the forward strand.
AGAAAGATGCTTTCTAAATAATTCTGTTTTTGTTTTTTGCACCCTTTGCCCCCGCTTCCGTCAAAACGGCTTGTTAAATTTGGCCCAAAATATGCTTTTCTTACACTTTTAGACCCAAGGATCACAGAAATCACATGCTCATCTCTGCGCAACACCAAAAATTTTTTTTGTCGAACTGTGTTATTAGATCCAGTTATAATAATAATAATGTGGAAATTAAATAGTTAACCTAACATTGTCTTGTCAATGTCAAATACATTTTACGACATCTCAAAATGGTTTCGCCGCGCATTAGGTTTCATAATTTCGCAAGTAAAAGAAAGGTGTATTAGTTCACTAAATATATTTTTACAATTTGCTATCAACCCACATCATCACTCTGGTCATACAAGAAAATCAAATCGGATTCATATTTCCTGAGATTTATTCACAGTTCTTCAGTTTATGTTAGTAAAAAAGTATAGATAAATATAGTGTTTGAACTGAGTGTTTCCCTTTATAGTTATAATTATAAGACGGCTGCTTATAATTTATAAAAAGAATTTTTAGAGTATTGTTTGCGCAATCATCTTAAATGGTTTAAATTTTATAACTATAATTTGTAACGCTAAACATGCAATTTTTTCCGTAAAATAAAAGGATATCAACTAACAACCCAGTGGGATAGACAAGTTTCCATTCTACGGGGCAAATATGCTTTCAGGTGCAACTCAAATTCCTCGCACCATTGTTGTTGTTAAAAAATCGATTTAGGGATTTTATTTCTTAATCGATTACCGATGTATTCCAGTGTCATCGAGCACTTTTGAGATTGTTTTTTTTAAAATGGATAATATCCAGTTGGAAACAATCCCTAATTCAAAATCCGAGCACTTCCATAAAAGGGAAATCTGTGAAATCCTTGACGGAATTTATGCAGGGAGGTTTTTAAGTGTTCCTTATGCTTTCTCTTTGTCGTGGTTGATGTTATTTTCCATTTACTCGAAATATCCGTTTCTACGTTTGCTGCAATGTCTGCTGATATTTAACAAGTAGTTCTTGCTTACCACCTGGATCGTTAATCGTCGATGCCGTTGGAGGATCGACTGAGACACTTTCACTCTTGGAGATCATACCGATTGTGTAAGCACCTAGATTATTCTGGAGATTGTCATTGCAAAATCTGAACTTTATGTTATTTTATTACCCCAGGAGAGTCGCATCTCTGAAAACAGACTTTAAACGAACGCATTCGTGTGTTGGTAATACCAACGTGCTTGTAGCATACAGTGATTTCGTATTTGAGAATATTTTAACTCGTTATTTATAAACATTGCAATGTACGTTATTAGACTCGTGTGTCATATGCCTTTAACTAACTTTCTTTGTACGAGTCGTGTAAGGGTATTCTTATTCGAGAACAACTCGTTATCTCACCGTTTGTAAGCTTCTATTGATTTTGATAAACGAATTGCGGGTGGATAGATTCGCGACACGCCGCTGCTACCTAGTGACAAACGAATAAAAAAAACTACGTTTTGAATTACCACCAAATCTCTTACATAACTTCTTTGCCTTATGATTTATGTTGATTTTACACGAGCAATTGCTGACCATTTATAGATTAACTTAAACGCATTGGCATACCGTGCATGTACATATGAACTAACGGGAATTAATGAATGTATAACTTGTCGAATTACTTGAATACTTTTGTGTGTTCTTATTACTGTGATAATTGTTTACATATTATTTACCTTAACATGCTTTGTTTATCTGAATGAATATAACCTCTTACTTACTAGCTGCGTTTTCTATCGTACAAACCTGAGTCGTCTTAATTAAAGTTCTGCACGATGTAGAATTGCTACTAGCGAGTGGTTCGTCGTTAGTTACTTTCTTCGGCTATCAGAACTTGGCGCCCTTAATATTTACTATCTCTCAGCTAGTTTATTATTGGTCCTTTATAAGCCACCCCTACTCTCGACTGACGGGTAAAATTTTAACTTCTCACCTTAACAAATTTAGTTATATTTTGACGCGAAGCAATAATGATGCATTTGAAAACTTTAGAAATTCTTGCGTTATGTCTTGATGTGGAAGAAGTAAATGATTGTTTATTATTTTTTATAGGTACCTGCAGCTTGTCATATAGGTGACATTTTGACTTTGCCGGTGTTTTGGGGTAGGCGCGTGCCATTATTTTTTATATCGCCAAGTTTTTTAATTGGTTCAGTTATTGTACAAAATAGTGTAACAATAGTTATTTGTCCAACAAGTGAGGAAAGCGATTCTATTTTCCACTCGAGCTCGAGTGGAAAAAAAGAGTGAGAGTGGAAAAAGGCTTTCCTTATGTGTTAGACACAACATTTTTTCCACGACATTCCCCAAAAAAACAACCTAATGAAAGAAGTAATATTGTAAACGTAACCAATAGTCTCGCTACAGTATTCTGTAGTATCGGCGTGGTCTCAATCTGTCACAGCGCAGTCGCGTAATTCTAACCAATAAATGTAGGATAGCAATTTTTAAGAGTCGAAATATAAGATATTAAATTAAACAAACCTTATTGAATACTAAATTAAATTGTTTAACTAACTACTAGGCGCATATAGTTCTAATAACACATTCTTACATTTTTTAAAGAGACATTTTTATAACACGGCATTAGTTTCCTCGCTAGTGAGGAAAAACGAGTTTTCCTCACTATTTGTAGAGAAGAAACGTCCGTTTTCTAAGTATGTCGTGGAAAAAATAGGTTTTCCGATAACCTTAACAGTATTATAAGCATAAACTAATCGTTGTGCAAACACTATATAAGTAAACAATGCTTACACTAAATTAAATCTATGTAAGGACTCAAACTAAAGTTGATTCAAATGTATCTATATAATATAGCAAGAATTCGTATAACTGGAACCTAAATTATAGAATGTAATTTTGTATATAAAGGATCCTGTGATTAAACACAGTACGTGAATGTGTAAATGAAATACCCTTAAATAAGGATAGGTTAAAATTCAAAGAGAACGAAATAAAGGATTGCGTTTCATATATTTCCTTTCGATTAAACAAGAAATTATTGATGTTTAATATTAGGTGATTAATATTACGAATGTTTTGTTCTAGATACTGCAAGTAGGGTACCACATTAAATTATCACTTATAAATACAAACCCCTATATAAAATTGAACAATAAATGGTTACTGTTATATTAAATTTTATTTTAAAAATGTACTGTATTGTATTATTTTGTAATGAAAATTTCAAATTCTGCGTATATTTTAATAACTGACAAAATTAATTACGGAACTTTAAAAAATAAAATTATTATAATACTTGACAGGCGCTCTTTCATACAGATGATGAAAGATGTTTCATATAATCTCGCAACATATTTCGTAATTTTATTAAAATTTTATTGTAAGATGTTACCAACGTATGGTGAAAACTGAAAAAGTAATTCATTTCTTTTAATTGTTATAGAAATTATTTAATCAAACACGTTGCCATGTGTTATTAATTAATAATGCGTAAAAATCTACACTCAAAATTTTTTTTTAGTTAAATTTTATATTTAATTAACTAATAGTCTTGGGATTCTACATTAAAGCAAGCATTTATAAATTTCGAGTTTTTTGCAAATGCTTTTATTTTACTTCAACGGAAATTAAAAAAAAATACAGAGCTATCCATTGTATTAATTTAATTTAAAATTTTTAGCTATATCTCCATTTTTAAGTTATTTAATTATATTTACGTGTTTTTATTATTTTCTATTTAAATGTAGATTTAGAAAAACGGCGCAAAAGTAGATAAACGTTTAACCACTCGATTTTCTATTGCACATCTAATAATTTTGAAGATCGCTGACATAATGGGGATCGTCCGCAAGCACTTTCCTTAAAGTATAAAATTTTCGTTAAGTGCTTCTTATATTTTCAATAAGCATAAGGATTTATAACTTATTAAATTTTCTTCTTATTACAATTTGAAGTTTTAGAAATTCTGATAAACGGTGTTAGCAAAAACAATATTATAGTTAATATACAGTGCATATTTTTATCGCGGAAAGATATGGATTTATATAGTAAAAATTATACCTGTTGTTGACTTTCGTTAAACTAACAATTTTGAACAAATTTGGTTCTCCTCTAATTAATGACCCGTTTATAACAATGTTAAAATCAACAATTTTTATTTAACATTGTACAATTTAAAGTGAAGACCAAGCTTTACTTGAAACTTAGCGCTTTTTTTTTATTTTCTTCTTATAAATATGTTTATGGCAATGGAGATGTGTGGTTTAATATCATCTATTGTAAATTTATACTTTGTCCTAATGACACTTGCCAATCCAAAAAGACGTTTTTGTTACAAAATAATTCCAAAACCGATAAATGAAATAAACTGCAAAAATTTGACTATTTTGTTTTATTATTTATCTTTCCAAAAGCTCAAGAACGTTAAGATATTATGATTAATTTTTTTTTAGTTTTTGTATTCTTGTCCTGATTATCTGTTTTTCCATTATTTTGTTTTACTATTTCTTTAACCTACTATTTTTTTGGTCATTGTTGTGACTGGCGCCTGGACCGGTTTATTATATGTCGTCATGCAATGACTGTGCTGTTATATTTTATGTTTTTATTTACCTTCTATACTGTTTACACACTTAACTAATATTATTACATATGAATACTAAGGGTTGACATGTTTAAGATTTAGTGGTTTTCCTAAACCTTGAAGCAAATGCTTTGCCAAGACGAACTAATCCGCTATTGCACACGGTTTTGTCACCACACTATACAGGTTTATACTGATCTTCTGTGGCACCATAGATAACACTTACATCACAATACAATATTTAAAATGTACCATACGAATAAATAAAAAACCAAATATAAGCGTGGCATAACTAGCATAATAAATTATTATTTAAAATCAATAATTTTCATAAAGTACGGTATACTCGTACTGTTTTAAAAAAGCAAGCTTTAACTAAAATTTAAAAAAGTACTTATTCATTTAAAAAGTATATGTATTCAATATATGATTTTTATTCGAAATTCCTGAATATTAGGTATATTACTATTCCCGTATAGTCCAATCAATGACCATTTTCCCGGGTAATTTGGATTTAAGTTCTACTTACCCTCTACTTCATGGCCATGTCCCGGATGTTGCTTTTCCCCGAGAGGGAATGCCACCCTTTTTCGAGGGTGATAAATATTATATTAAAAAAAAGTCCGGGAATGGATAAATCAATTTTTGTTGTATAAAAAATATCTTTAGAATTTAAAATGTAGCTTATAAAAAAAACAAGAAATGGTAAGTTTATAGTTCCTGTAGAACCAATACAAACGGAGTTATAGCTTGTTAAAATTTTGTTTTTATTTGTCAAAGTAAAAAATGAAAGTTTTATCGTGAAATAACTAAAAACCATGCATTTTTCGGGGAAAATTTATACAAACTTTTTTAAAGTGTTTAAAAAATCCTTTAACTTTGTTGTTTATAAAAGCATCTAGCATCAAAATTTAAACGAGTTATGACTTAAATAAGGTTGGTTTCTATTTTTTTCGATAAAAACAAGTACAAATCACCCCTTAAATTCCACCCCAGTTGAATTAAATTCTACCACTTTACTAATTACTTTATTTATGTATTTTAAAACCGGTTTAAAATACATAGTTTTGAAAAAAGTCGTGCTTGAAGAGCATGTAAAAAATTTCCTTTTTTCCAAAATAACTCAAAAACTATAAAAGATAGACATAATAGAGCACAAAATTGTAGGTTTTGTTTTTTTTATTTTGGTTTTTTATTTATTTTTTTGGTAGGATAACAATTAAGTAAGATATGAGTGTTTAAAGTTTGTACGTATTTGTAAATAGTACCATTACGTCTCCCTTTCAGCTCAAACCCTTAAAAAAATAAGGGTTAAATAAATTTTCAATTTACATGTGCTTTTAAGCTTGTAAATAAACGTGAATATTGTTTTTTAAATGATTTTCAGTAGCTTAAAATATAAGCTAGTTATGACTTAAAAAATTGAAGAGGGAGAGGAAGATGAGAGTGAAGATTTTTAATTATTTCTAGATTTTCTTCAATTAATTATGAATTAATAAATAAATTGAAATTCATTTATGTACATAAATAAAAAGAAGTAAATATTTTCCTTGTCTTTGATTTGTGATTGAAATTAGTACTTATTTATTTTTCCAAAAATTAAAAAAATTAAATTAAAACTAGATTGGTTTTTTAATAAGGCTTGATAAATTAATACTTTTTTTAACATCGTCAAGATACTACAACATAAAAAAAAATTGCAAAAGGGTAGTTATTATAAGAGTTATATATTGTCATAGAGGGTGGTTTTTGGGGTTTAAAATTGTCAATTTATAATAATTGAACTCTACAATGTCAACTGATGTTATTTCTTTTCGATTAAAGCCCGAACCTGCAGTTATAAAATTATTTTTAAATAGGGTAGTTTTAACCCTAAATAAAAAACACCTCGGCACAAGGTCAACTTTGAAGTGAGGGTAACAGAACTTTATCCAAGTTTTACGAAAATCGATGCTGCTTGAACGAATTACCCAGTATTACCATATATTGGTTTGCTTTTCGACTGATTGTTTTGAGATGAAATATTATAGTGTTTCTTTGACTGTTTATCATCATTCGACTGATTAAAAATAAAACCTTAATTAACTATTACTATGATACCGTTAAAACAATACTATCGTAAAATTGAATCCATGATAACCCGTGATTCAAAAAAATTTTTCATCAAAGTGGACTATAAAAAAATTCACGTAGTCTACTCTAAATGCATAAGGATGTGTTAAAATAAATCTTTCAGAATTGACAAATGTACCGGGTGGCCAACTAAGAATGGACGCGGGCTATATCTCGGGAATTATAAATCTGACAATATTGAAAAAAAAATTTAATAAGTAAATCGACTACGTGAAATCGCGGAAATTATTTTCAAGTTTGTAAGATGGCCGCTAGGGGGCGAAACTGTTATGGCCGATCATAAAATTGGCTCTTTCTCCAAAATATGCAAATATAAATATATTTTAAATATTGCCCTAGTAAAGACTGCAAAATTTCTGATTTTTTTTGTTTGGGGTATTTTACTCTGTCTTAGAAAATGAAGTGGTGGGGGAACGTCAAACATGTTTTTATTTAAATGCAAATAACTCCGGTATAAGTTAACGGAATTGAACAAACTAGGTATCGTTTAAAGAGCTCTTCTTACTTAATAATATGCAGTATAAAGATAGTCCGAATAAATTTTGACGTGATAGCTAAAGGGCGCTGTTTAACATTACAACAATTATTGCGCATTATCATGAGATTTTTAAATAACACCCTAGTATCTTTTAACAGTTAAATAGAGGACAAAATTTCTAAACAGTCGGCGCAAACCGCAACTTTCTATCTTTTTTAAACCGAAGATATTAATAAAACAAATGTTTGACCGCTGACTATGCAACATCTATTACATCTTTTCTCCCTGTTTTTTTTATTTTACGTAGAAAATGAATTTAAATTAATTGAAACCATTTAATTAATGCCGCCCTAAATGTTCAAACAGTCGTTCATCGTTTTCGATGCACTTAAGCATCTAAAACCGACAATGTATGCAAAAGAAGAGAATAAAATGGTAAATAATCAGTTCTTAGCGAAGGCACCCGTCATAAAATTAGTAGGCTGTGAAACAAAATTGAAAACAATGTGTCAAAATATTGGAACAATTGGAATTTCATGTCAATATCATTTAGTTGCTATTTTTCAAAGCTTGTTCTCGATTTTGTTATTCGTGTGATTGTTTGAGTTTTTGTGTAGTTTGAGTTTACTTGTTGTTGTTTGTGTTACGTTACTAAGTTTGTTACTTTTTCTTGTCGTTTTTTGTGTTACGTTAGTGTTGTTAGTATTAGTATTAGATAGTCTTAGTGCTGTGCTGTTAAGTGTTACAAAATGCTTTATACCAACGAAGAGTTATTTTACATGATAGGAGTCTATTTTGAATGCATGAGAAATGCTACAGTTGCTGAAAGGGTATATGCGCAGCAATATCCCGATAGACGGCACCCGAGTAAAAGGTTTTTCTGCGAGTTATCCATCGTTTACAAACAACTGGAAGCGTCCATGTTCCTGTATACCGTAGACAACACAGGAGACGTACCGAAGAGAACATTATTAATGTTTTAGCTTATGTGCAGTTTAATCCACACCTAAGTACTAGAAGTATTGCACAGGATCTGGGAGTAACTCGATCTACCGTTCAAAACATTCTCAAAGAGCACAGGTAAGCGAATCTTCAATGTTGAAACTCTACTGTAAACTTACAAAGGTTTACTTAATACTTATCCTACTGTTGAATCAGTAGTGATCATCTTACATCTTTCAGGTTACATCCATATCACTTAGTCCTGCATCAGGCATTGACTGCTGCAGATTTTGATCGAAGACTAAACCATTGCCACTGGCTCTTGGGTATGATGGCAGAGGATCCCCAAATTCTATCACATATATTGTGGACAGATGAGGCCACCTTTCATAGTAATGGCATTGTAAAGGTCCATAATATGCACTATTGGTCAAGAACGAATCTGCACTGGATGCAAGAAGTTCAGCACCAAGGTCGTTGGTCTGTAAATTGTTGGGCAGGATTCTAGAAGGGCAAATTATCGGTCCATTCTTTTTTTTAATAACCAACAAAAGGCGACAATTACCTTACAGTTTTTAACAGAGCAATTGCCGATTTTTTTTTTTTTTTGTTAGTGGAAGTGTTTTAAAAATTGAAAAAGAATGTTGTTTTAGAGGGCACTATTTCGTCCAGCCCACTGCAGTGAATGTTCAATTTTTAGATGCCAACTACCCTGGTAGATAAATAGGGCGGGACAGCATTTTTAAATGGGGGGGCCGACAGAATCACCGGATTTAACATACCATTTTTGTTGATTTTTATTTATGGGGTCTAGTAAAAGATATTAGTTTTGCAACCGGACCCACTACACGTGATAACATGATTGGACGAATAAGGGACTGTATGCAAACTATTTCAGTAGCTGAACTAGAGAGTGTTGGTCTACGCGGGAAAGGATGCTTAAGTGCATCGAAAACGATGGACGGCAGTTTGAACATTTAGGACGGCATTAATTAAATTGTTTCAACGAATTTAAATTTGTTTTACGCGTAAAATATGTAAATAGTCAGCGGTCTAACATTTGTTTTATTGATATCTTCGGTTTCAAAAAGATAGGAAGTTGCGGTTTGCACCGACTATTTAGCAATTTTGTCCTCTATTTAACTGTGTAAAAGATACATAGGGTGCTATTTAAAAATCTCATGATAATGCGCAATAATTGTTGTAATGTTAAACAGCGCCCTCTAGCTATTACGTCAAAATTTATTCGGACTATCTTTATACAGCATATTATTAAGTAAGAAGAGCTCTTTTAAACGAGACCTAGTTTGTTTAATTCTGTTAACGTATACCGAAGTTATTTCCATTTAAATAAAACTAGTTTGACGTTCCCCCACCACTACATTTTATAAGAGAGAGTAAAATACTCTAAGCAAAACAAATCAGAAATTTTGCAGTCTTTACTACGGCAATATTTAAAATATATTTATATTTGCATATTTTTGGAGAAAGTACCAATTATATGATCGGCCATAACAGTTTCGCCTCCCAACGGCCATCTTACAAACTTGAAAATAATCTCCCGCGATTTCTCGTAGCCAATTTACCTATTAAAATTTTTTTTCAATATTGTCAGATTTATAATTCCCGAGATATAGCCGGCGTCCATTCTTAGTTGGCCACCCGGTACAAACTAAGCTAAAATACACATGTTATATCTTGCTTTGTCGTTCATGGCAAAGTTTGATGAAAAATTTTTGAAATCACGCGTTACAATGTGTTGTACACGCCTCATACATTGCCAAGAATATTGTTGTAAAAGTACCGTAGAAAAGTTGTTCTTCAAATTTATACAGAAAAATTATTAAGATTAAGAATGGCACTACATACGATAACGTTGTATAAGCTGGTATAAATGGTATAAGTATACTTAAATAGCTTATTATTGTCTGAGATTAATTTTATTATGCAAGTACTAGTTTTGCTATACCATGGGTTTATTACTTTCTCTTTATTATTCCATGTAACAAAATGGGACCTACGAAAGCAAAGAAAATAAAACTTTTTTTAGTGCCAAATTAATTGGAAAAATTATTGTCTTTGCCAAAAAAGCGGTTTCCTAGTTTGTCCTACTGACAATCCCTAATGCTTCCACACACAACATATCTGACCCAAAATTTAAAAGAGTTTAGTGGTTTAGGTGTCTTATCGGAACATTTAAACAATAGCTTATTCGATGAACATCATGCCAGACGCGACAATCTTTAGCATCAACTGATGTTGAAAGCTCAAGTTTGTTTCTTTGTGACGAGAAAGATACTAAAAAATGTAAGCCACTTTAGAAATAAACGATAAACTATTGGAATGCGCAAATGAAATTGTCTTTACGCAGTATTTACGAAAAACAATTTTCACGTCAAAGGTGCGAAACAAAACATCCAAGTTAGTAAAGCCGATAACGTCGATACAATACCCATAGAAATGTTTCGTCATCTAGTAGCTTTTGTTCATTTTATGCAATGTGTTAAAGCAAGAAGTCAAATATTTTGAACATATTCTACATTTCAAATTACGGGAAAAAATTAATTTTGATCTAAATTTTTCAGTTTTAGAGGAATATTAAACATACATTTTTTAACATTTTAATTAGGTTAAACAATAGTTTTTACATAAAAATATTAAAAAAATTGCTGATTTTTTTTCTTATTACATAAGAGCATATAATGATTTTTTTGTTACCTTCGACAATTTGTTAGATACTAATCTAAATATTCACCGAGTTGAACGCAATTTGGTCGGTTTGTTTGCTTTTAAAATGAGATTTAGTGCTAACTGTTGCTTTCCTTATCTTTATCATAAAGGATGCATCTATTCGTGGTGACTGTCGAGGTTTGCGTGTACTATATTTACGTGGGAACAAGGTCTTGTATCATACCTTTAACAATACAAGGCTTTTTGGAGTATTAACAGGTAATGATTTAATGGCCTATGAAGCAAAGTTCCATGCGAAGTGCTTAACTCAGCTGTAGAGAAATAAAATCTGATTCCAGAGATGTTGCTTCTGTATATGAAGGATTAGCTTTCGCTCATGGGGTTTCTTTTGTTAGAAAAAACTGAATCAAAGATTTAGAATATATATTTAAAATGGGTAGTATAACCAAAGTGTGCAAAGAAATGTTTGGTATTTTGTTAGAAACAAAACCTCCAAATGTTCATACATCCAGATTAAGGGAAAGATTTTATCTCAGTTATAGAGTTACAGTCTGACCGTTCACGAAAAGAATACATACTGATTCGTAATTCCTCAAACTTTTTTCAGTTGGAAGTAATTGATTTAGAGGCTGTTTATTTCCATAGATTTATTAACAGAATAAGAAAAGAAATATAATCTTCTAACTGTACTTTCAATGAAACATTTGAGGAACATTCTCAGGATTTATCTATACAGAATTGGCTATTGGCTACTGTTAATATATTTTATATGGATCCTCTGTTCATTAAGATTGTAAGGAAATTAAACCAGCATTGACAATAGGCCAGTTCATTGTATTCAATTATCACGCCGCCCAACTGGACTGGAGTTCTCACCAGAAAAAAATATGAACCACCACTTCCTGTTTACCTGGCACTTTCAACGCACTCTCGAACAAAAAAAAACAATAATTGATGAGTTTCATTCTTTAGACACATGTTGTATTTCTTTTGTCCTTTCGGTAGGAATTATCAGAAGTGTGTGCCAAGGATAACGATCGCTTGGGCCCTTTTGTTGGAAGGTTATTTTAAAGCCAAACTACGCAATGCTAAATTTTTGGTGACGTTTTGCACTTGATTATTAGTGAGTCCTTTTCATTCTTTAGATTTTTCTACCACCACCCATTCCAACGAGACCATAACACATCTCCTCAGGTCCATAAAACATATAAACGCAAATAAATACAACAAAAAATTGTAAATAAAACACAAATTAATATTAATTATTATCGCACTTGCAAACTATAAAAATTAAAAAAAAGTCAAATGTGACAGTTTACTCATGAAATTAATTTAAAGCATAAATCAAGAAAAAATTAAAATATCTTGAATAAGTCCAATATAATTATTGTATTGCCCCTAAAAAAAATAATGTGAACAATTTCAAAACAACTTTCCAAAGCAGGAACATGCACCTCCTCTCCTAATGGTCCTCAGTAGAGGCTAGACTCTCAACTTTCGAGCGATCATATGGTGTTCAGAACCAACATTTACTGCATAATGATCCATCATATTGGGATCAACAGTTTAGTTAATTAATGTAACTAAACTAAATTAAACTTGATATTTTCTGAACAGTACATTTATTTTTTTAACATATAAAAACAAATTGGAAAAGAACCAAATTTCTTTGGTTGATAAACAAAAAAAATTATTTATTTTAAATTTAAAAATTTTTAATATTTATTATTTTATGTTCTGAATTTACATTTCATAAAAAAAAACAGTACATTTATTTTGATTCATAGGAACGAAATAAAATTTTCAAAAAATGTTAGAAAGTACGATACAGACAGACAGACAGACAGCATTTATTTTTTAATTGATATAAAGTAATTCAAAATTAACATAAAATTCGGTACGAATCACAAAATCTCTTCAAATTGTTAGGGAATCACGTAACAAGGGACTCAACTAGGCAAATAGTTACAAATGCGGACGAACTATTTATAGGATTTGTTGCTGAATCCTCTGCTATTGTTAAAGAAATTGTAGCAGAATATTTAAAGGAGGCGGACTGTCGTATTATTCTGGACGCAAAAGATCCTATAGAACACGGATGCTCGTCTATTGTAATTTGAACTGTTAACACCGATGTATTTAGTTTCTGACATTTTGTTCTTTTTCCAGTTACAAAGTTTGGGATTAACGGAGCCATAGTTAAAAAGTTACTTAAAATTTTAGAACAGTTTGTTGTCATGTTGTATGAATCGCAATGTATTTATACTACGGTAAATAGAGCAAAGAAATATTTGTTTACAGCAAAATAAAGGGCTTTAGAAAATATTCGACCAACAGCATCTGCACGGGAAGAACATATTCGTAGATCAACTTATCAAAGCGGTCATGTGTGGGCTCAGTCAGAAAAACTCGTTTCAACTGTTGCTTCACCTGATGATTGGGGTTGGGTACTTTCTAGTAATGCTTTTGTTCCTTGATCTCTATACAGGAAATATGGAAGTCATGCCCGCACCTGTTTAGTGCTCTTGTAAGAAACAATGCAAAACGACAAGCTGTTCATGTAAAAGCTCTGGAGTATCGTGCACGCTATTATGTACAATTTGTCAAACAAACTGCCAGATACGCCTAATAAAAAGAGTTGGAATGAATTATTTAAAAATTTATTTAAATTTTTAATTTATTATTGTAAATTTTTTAAAATTTTTGGATTATTATAATAAAAAAAATTAAAAAAATGTCAATTTATGTTTATAATCATTTTCAATATGTCACGGAAAAAACTACGGATCCAACGAGAGAAGAAGACAGACAGACTTTTGTGAATTCATAAGATGAATTTTGTTCATCGAAAACATCGCATTACTTTGACAATGCAGTTCAAAATAAAGAACATTTTACACATTCCCAAGCTTACCGCTTTGTGATTGTCAGACATTGAAAGTTGCTTTGAATTATTTTCATCATAGATTGAAAATTATATCGTCTTCCCATTTAGTAACTGTCATATAATTTGCTTGTAATGTTCAACTTGATGAATAAGAACATTATTTTATTACAGCACTCTGTATTATCCAAACGCTATACTACTAAGTCAATTGAAACATACCACAATGCAAGAATGGCCTACGCTTTCAAAACAAACCTTGTATTATCCATCAATATTTTTGAAGAGCTGACCTAAACTACCCCTGTTTGAAGGATGATCATTATTGTATTCTAGTTTGACCAAATTGCGTTTCCCTTCCTATTAAAGTTGACATGTTACGCGGTTTTTGTTTATTCTAACTGATTTTCTTGTAATTTGTTGTATAAAACCTTTAGTATGGACATCCTGTATACAATGAATACTAAATCTTTCTGGTGTAGTGGTGGCGTTTTGCAGCACTCAGGTGTCTATCTACACTAACTGCCTTCCTAAGACCGGGACCGTTGTTATAAACAGTTGGCCACCACCAGGAAAAGGGAAGATTGTGACAGTATTCACTGTTCATGAATGATCTCGGTAGTGGCGTTGTTGGTCTACTGATGCAGTTGTTAGTAGTATCGGCGGTGTGATGCGTGTAGGTGGTGCTTGGTTGCGTGTAGGGTGGTGTTTGCTTCATGCGAGTCAGGAACACTGGACCCGTGTTGTGCGCGGTAGATCGACAAGTAAGCGCGCGGTTCGCAGGAAAGGGGATTTGGGACGGAATCGACGGGGATGGATTCCCCCCGTTTCCCGGCTTCCCCGGCGGCCGGGGGGTTTTTTTTCACATCCTTTTTTTCGTTAATATACTGTAATGGAACCGATATTCACAAAAAATGTATTGTTATTACTAACTCAAAAAATTGTTTATTTTCGTCGAGGGGTCGCATATCGAAGAAATTTCGTTTTTGGATTTCCGTTGCTTTTTTACATTGTGTGGTCTAGAAAAAAATTCTTTATTTTTTATAAATTATATAAATAAATTCGGGTCATATCTCGGGAACTGTCAGTAGTACCAAAAAAATGTATACGCGAAAACTTGTAAATAATTTAGTGCTCTACAAGTTTTGTTTTAACCTCTAAATATATATATATATATATATATATATAAATATATACTATATATACATATTTAACTAATTTCTTTGTTTTATTTTATTTATTTAATTGAATATTAATAGGTGTCATCCATCAACTATGATTGTTTTTTTAATTTTTGGTTATTAATTAAATTTCCATTTTTAAAATTGCTTTATTTTTTGCGAAATTCTTTTTTATACATGTTACATATTAAATTATTTTCCAGAAAGATATCATAAAACGTTTTTAGCTATAAATTGTTATAATATTGGAGTTTTACACTATGACAATGAATTACGGTAACAATAAATATTTTCAATTTTGCACATCTGTGACACTCCCACATTATCAAACCTAATTCAAAATTCATTGATCTATAAAATGCAGAAATATAATCGTAAGAAAAGTTGGGGATCGCATTAAATTGACCTTTTTGTAATAAATTATTAAAACAATATATTCTCATGTAGAAACACATTTGGCTAGCTGAAATGCTAAGATGAATCGTTTCCTACATTTCTATAAGATATATGTGCAACCTTTGTGTTTTATCTTTTCTTTTTTTTTCAGATTTTGGGATATTCCCAGCCCTTGGTGGCAAGCGAGTACGGTGTTAGTGGGCACGGGAAGTGCTCTTTCTCTTTAATTGCAGTTACAGCGACGGCGGCGTGTTGTATTAAATACGTCGTATTCCGGTACAGCCCGAATTGCGGGAGTTTTGCAATTTACTTCAGGTAAGTTTCTAAGCTGTTAACCTTTTGGTTTTCGAAATAAATAAATCTACGTAAGTAAGAACAAGAATATATTGTAAATACTAAAGTCGTACACTATAAATTTTACTGACAATTTCACTCTTCACTGTTCCTTTAACACTAAAAAAGTTAATTAATATTTTTAAAAGGATTTCAAAACATTTTTTTCTAATTTGGTTACATAATATTTACTTATTATTTCAATATTTTGTACCATAAAACGAACATTTTTTGTGTATTACTAAATTTAAGCCTGAGTGTATAATTAAATTTTATTTATCTATGCCTAACCTATAATCAGTACATTAATTACTAAATAATTGTGTGTGAAATGCTACTTTTAAATAAATCGTGCGTAAAAAAATAAAATTGTGTGTAAAAGTGCAATGTAATTTAAATGGGAGTTTCATTATTAAACGATTTTTTGTTGTCAAAAATTTGCCAGGCAACGTAGACTGGAAATAAACAAAAATAAAATCGAATGTGTTTCTCTGTTGTAGTAACTGTTTCTATTTGCAAAAATTAGTTCTGACGTCGATAAAATATTGTATGAGACACGTGAGTGAAGATCTTTATGCACTCCTTGTGGTTAAAACACTCACCAACGACTCGTGATTTAAACTTCGCAACTCGTGCATAAAAGCTTTACTTCACACACTTGTATCATAAATAACTATTTGTAATAAACGGGAGTAATACAGTTTGGTTACTTTATAATATATTGTCAATACACATACATGTCAATGTATTTGTTGTGTACGACTAAAATGTTTTTCTTTCTAATTTTTGTATTGATGCTCTTCATTTCAAGAAGCTCAAATTTAGGTATTCAATGGTAAATGCTAAAATGTTGTACTTCTGTACACCAACTATATTTAGATTTTTTAGTCGTGTCAATCAATTTTTTTTTAATATATTTATTTGCATGAACAATAAGGTGAAGTAATATAATATATACAGGTTGGCACAAACTTCTGACATTGGAGGATGACTTAACTTTTAAAAGGAGTATATGCACTTAGGAATCGGTTTTTGCCAAGCCCTGTAGATTCAATGGCACGCAATACTCTCTCCATTTTTATATTTTGTAGCGACATATCTAAACTTTTGATTAAAATAAATTTTAAAAAGGGGTATTGCGTGCCACCAACGTTATTAAGATTTTGGCATGGTACACTTTTTCTGTGTAAAATGCATGGTTACTAGTGCACCGCATACATGAAAGGCTAGAGTACATTAACCATTACATCCTAAAAGTGTTCCTTACGTGCACGATGAACAAAGTGATTTTTTGTCTCACTACGATGCCGATCAATCGGCTCATTTTTTCATAAGCATGAATTTTACCTAAACTGTTGAGATCAAAACCAAATCTTAGATGAAATGTTCTATAATGAGGTTAAATACCAAGGGAAAGACATAGCTGATGCCTTTGCTCAGTTTTTAGCTCAGTTCATAGCAGTATCCCACCTGAGTACAATATTGGAAAAATAATGTGCATAATCCTAATCAAACTAACAATAACTCTTTTAATTTTGGTCTTGTGTCAGTTAACGATGTACTCGAAGGTTTCAATAATTTGAAAATAAAAAAAGTAGTGGTCCCGATGGAATTCCAATTTATTTAAACAACTTAAGGAAGTTCTAGTATCACAGTTGCATTTTATTATAAATTTGTCTTTATCAATGGTATCTTTCCTGACCTCTGGAAGGCAGTAAAACTAACTCCTGTTTTCAAATCAGGGTCTGAATCAGAGGTCCAAATTATAGACCAATTTCTATCTTGAATAGCCCAGCAAAGGTCTTTGAAAATGTCATTTATAAAATCCTACTCAGTAGTGTCCAAAATTCACTTAGTCCGCTCCAGCATGGTTTCATTCAAGGAGGAGCACGGAATCAAATCTTCTCGTATTTTCTAACTATGTGCATTCCGTTTTAGATGAAGGTGGAAGAGTAGATGTCATCTATACCGACTTTTCAAGGCCTTTGATGTGGTTGATCATGATATTCTCTTGACTAAACTATACAGACTTGGTGCTAGTAAATCTGTCTTATCATTTTTTGTTCTACTTACAAAATCGCAGTTTAGGGTAAATTTTCTAAATCATTATTCCAAAGTATTGTTCCTTTATCAGAATTGGACAAGGTACAAGGTTGGACCTCTAATTTACGTCATCTTTGCAAATGACCTCAGATATATTTCATTCTCTTTCCTTATTGTATGCCGATGATCTCAAATTGTACGCTCTATCAAATCCAATTCAGATAAATCATTGCTGCAGAATGACTTAAATAGTTTAAATACTTGGTGTAATGAAAATAAACTTTTATTAAATATCAAAAAATGTGTTGTATTGTCAATATCTAGACAAAAGGTCACTATGTAGCAGAATATTATCTGGATGGTGTTCTACTAGAGTCTGTTGAATCTGTTAAAGATCTAGGCGTTATCTTTACAATAATTTCAATTTCACCACTCATGTAACATGATTGTTAATACTCCTACAAACTAATAGGTTTCATAAAGAGATGCACAAGTGATTTCACCGACATAAAACCAGTTGTCATGTTGTTTAACTCGTTGGTCAGGAGTAGGCTTGGTATTGTTCTACCGTGTGGCAATTATTTAATAAAATATGTATCCAATGTTGAAGAGTTCAGAATTACATGCTGAGATATTTGTACTATAAAGTAAATAAAGTTCTATGTCCTTTTGATTCTACCGACCAGTGAACTTAGAAAGGTTGACTCAATTGGATGCTAGCTGAACGACGTGATGTAGCAGCTTTAATGATGCTTTTATAAAATTCTTAATAATTATATTGACTGTCCATCATTAGGTGAGATCTTTCGGATCCTAGGACAACTATTTCCTTGTTATTCCACCAAAAAGCCAATGCTGCTCTTATTAAACTCATTTCATTCATACCTTAAATTATAATGCGTCATTTTATAGCATCGACATTTTCAATGATTCTAAGACTACATTTAAAGAAGAAATTGTTTTCGAATCTTGTATCCGGGTGACCATTTTGATATTAGTAGAGGATAGTCTCTAATTTTATTTCAGTTTAATGTTTACTTAAGTCTAGTTCTTAAAAGTATTCTTTTTTTGAGGGCGTTTAGGTTTACCTGTGGCCCTACTTTTGTAAACTTAAATAAAAAAAATCTGCATAATCTGCTTCCGTCGCAATCTTTCAAATGCATTGTCGTGTTTACAATAAAGACTTTTAAAAACTTAAACCTCAATACAAAACTTATAATTATGAGCCAATAGTTTGTTAGAACTGAGTTTCTGTCCAGTATTCTGAAAGGGAAAACTTATTCTAGTTAAGCTATTTTAAACTTAATTGTGCATATAATGTTGGGTATGGCGCGTTTGGCTTTCGCTAGGTTAATGCCAGGCTTAATGGAACTTTATCTGCCCGGAAGTGAACAATGAGAAGTTAAATATTTTACAGCAAGTTAGAAAGGAGGTCTTGAAAAGTCAAAGCAGTTGAATGTCAAAGGAAAGAGAAAGGAAAGGAAACCAAAGAATCACAAGTCATTGTTGTACCAGTTCCACAGTTTAGCCCTCTTCTTGGACTTTACCATTTCTTTTAAGTACATCCAAAGTCTTCACTTGTCATTGGAAGTCTTCAGGAAGTAGCTCAACTGATCAACCTACGCAATCGCTACCGTCAACCCCTTCAACCCCTTCTGCTTTTCCTCGAACAAGTCTCTTGGAAAGTTTGGTTTCACCTATTAACTCAACTTATCCTACTTTTGAATTCAGCAGAGGAGATACAGAAATGAGTAAAACTTATTTAAAATTATTTTCCAGTCCTGCCATCCCATCTTCTCCAGCGTCATCCTCACAATCACCATATTATCTTCCTAGCCCTCTTCAAATCTCCTCTATTTTAGCAACTCAGCTTCAAGCACCTTTCCCATTTCCGTAAACTTCAATAGTATTA
Organism: Abscondita cerata; assembly: GCA_030710515.1. Lineage (NCBI taxonomy): Eukaryota > Metazoa > Arthropoda > Insecta > Coleoptera > Lampyridae > Abscondita > Abscondita cerata. Next base: position 89,353 of record JALBCR010001337.1, read on the forward strand.
CGGGGATTGGAAGTTTCACCATTCCATCCCAGTATTACTCTCAACTACACTTAAGTTTAGAAAGACTACATGAGTGAAAACTACAGGAGGATACGGCAAATTGCTAAACAGTCCGAGAAGAAGAGGAATTAACCGTTAAAGGCAGCATTTATCCTAGGAGTGACGAAAAATGATAAGTATGCCCTTGTGACTTCCAGAGTTGGAAAGTTCCTCAATATAAAGTGATAATATTTTGAAAAATGTAGAGGAAAACGTTATATTCATTTTTTAAATTTGTATTGATTTTGTAAACAAAGCAGAAGCCTCCGAAACCGGGAACAAAAAGATCTGCTGATAACTGACAGCAAGTTTTAAGTAGAGCAGAGCTACATTGAAATAAGTTATGTTGTTTGTTGTGTCTAAACTGAGAGGTTTCCTTCAGACAACCGTCGCTTATCAAAAAGCTCTTACTGACTTGAGAGCCAACACTAACAAAAACATTCCGGTGCGGAGAAACGGATATCAAAACTTGACCAACATTCCACCTTCAGAATACTACCAATAGCGTCAGCAACAACAAAGGTGGAAGTAGTAAGCAGTCGTTACAGTTGTCTAGTGGGAATGAGAACAAAGCTGTTAAGATCAGTAAAAAGAGTAGTAAAGTGAGTAGGACGGACACTTATGGAAGCCATGTTGGGAGTAGTTATGCTTCAGAAAGTAAAAGTGAGTTTGTGTCTCAGCCTCAACAGCATTACCACCACAGAGAAAAAGTTCATACAAAATATGTGACTCCAAGTAATAGTGGAGGGAGTGATAATTCTAAATTGGCTTCTGGCCAAGATCAATCTTCTAGTAAGAAAAATGATTTGGATTCCTTAAAGGCAAGATAAGTTTGAAAGTGCAGCCAGTCCACCAGGAAACTACGGTGGCTGTTCTGGCTAGTGTGCAAACGCCTTTCTTAACGTCTTGAAATGAAGTTATTAACAGTTTAAAAGAGAGTTCAAAGAAGGACAAAGATAAAAGGATTAGATCAAAACCAGTGGCTTCAGGAGCTCGACATCTCCAAATCTCCAAATCGTCGAGTAATAAGGATAAGGAAGAGGAAAGATTCGAAAAGTAGTTCCTCCAATTCGAATAAATCGGTAGGTAAAAATGAGGATTCGCATCATAAAAGTGGTCATCATAGAAAGGAAAAGAGGTAAACGGATCACAGAGAAAGCAGTGGGGATCGATCTAAGATCAAATCTGAAAGGAATCATCATCACACAAATCAAAGTCCTCTAGTTCGTCTTCCTCTAAACATCATAGTAGTAGCCATCATCAAACACAAAAGAAGTTCCATGGATGGTCATTCCTCTACCGAAAGAGAAGGAGAAAGAAACTCATTCTCACAAGAAAGACAAGGAAAAGGAAAGAAAAGAAAGCGTTCGTAAGGAAAATAACTCATTATCTCCAGCCCCCAGAGTTGTGTCCAAGCATCACAGGCACACTAGTCAAAGTAGTTCAAGCAGTAACAAGTCCAAAGATTCTTCAACTTTATCATTCTCTTCTGGAATAAATAAATCGTCTTCATCCAGAAAAGATAAAGAGAAACAGAAGCCAGACAGAACTCTTAGGTCCCTGGATTCAGATGATGATAACGATGTCCGTAATCAATCATCATTCATGATGAACATTTCAACAGAAAAGGCGATCAAAGTGAAAAGAAAGATTCTGAAAGTAAACGGGAAAGACATAAGCCTGGTGTTGGCAAGTCAGATAGAAGGAGTAAAAGAAAGAACCAAAAAAGGGAGCGATTTGTCTTGGAAAAAAGAGACTCTTCAGATTCCGATAATAAGGAAGAAGAGAAAAGCATCATTCCATCTTTGACTTTGTAATTGACTACAATGATTACTACTTCTCAATTAAGCAAGAGGAAGAAAGCCAAACAAAGTAGCAGATTCATTTAAGCAGTTGAAGCAGACTAGAGCAAAATGGAAAAAGAAGAAAGGTTCGACATCCATTGAAAAACGAAAGTCATTTACTAGTACTTCAAATAAAGGATCGCATCCAGAACAACGAATGATTTCAATGCAAACCAAAATCATCAAAAGCAACAACATGATCGTCAATCAGAGAAAGCTTATTCTTCTGATGATGAAGAGAACGCAAAGGCTAGCATGAGTGGTATGAAAGCAAAATTGAAGAGAAAGATGAAGAACAAGTCTAGTCGAAAAGAGTAGAAAGGAAGTAAAGCGGTCACAAAAGTCACCTTTCAGAACAAACTTTTTTAATTCGTTTGCATTGTTTTCTCACTCTGATGATGATTTCAGCAAGTGCGACTCACCAACCGGAGCAAAAAAAGAAGAAGTTGAGTAGTTGCAGCGTAAACAGTCATCAGGCGTTGGATGACTACACGAAAGCTATTCAGGTTTTGGATACGACGGCAAGTATGACGAGAGAGATGAAGGCGCAGACGTTGTTTATTGAATTGCTAATAGAATGCTCGTTTTAGTGTAGTTGGCTTATTGTAATCAGAGAGTGTGCCCAAGCGCTGCAATTAAATGTAAAAGCTCTTTATAGACGCTCCAAAGCATATAAAATAAGTGGCTTCTTAGACGAAGCTTTAGAGAACATTACGGCTGGAGAACAAAAAAAGAGAAAATCCATAGATAAAAAATAAACGGACAAGATAGAAAATTATTGGAACTATGTGAGAAGAGAGGATGGACGATTTTAAATAGGAATATGAGTAGTGTAGTGATGCCGTTTCTGGTTTGGCAATCTTCGTTTGTAAAGCAAGATGGCGTCGTTGATGCTCGGTCATCGTCGTCAATGTTCGTATTCGTGGGTAGGTCAAGATGGCGGCATGGGCGCGGTCGGTCATGTTCGGAAGCTCTTGGTTGTCGGCCATGTTCGGAAGCTTTTGGTCATGTTCGCGTTTGGTTGTTGTCGGCTATGTTCGACAAGGTTCGTGAGTAAAAGTAAGATGGTGTCAAGAATAAGATTCCGAATCGTCGGTCGTCGTCGAGTTCGTTTGGCAAGCTTCGTGAGTAAGACAAGATTTTATACAGGTACAGGTCTGTTTATACAGGTACAGGTCTGTTTATACAAGTCTGTTTATACATGTACAGGACTGTATAAACAGGTACAGCTCTACATACAGGATTTTGTACAGAAAGCTGTACAAATCTAACAGACCAATACCTGTATAAACAGACCTGTACCTGTATAAAATCTTGTTTTACTCACGAAGTTTTCCAAACAAACCCGACGACGACCGACGATCCAAAATCTTATTTTTGATGCCATCTTACCTTTACTCAAGAACCTTGTCGAACATAGCCGACAACAACCAAACGCAAACATGACCAAAAGCTTCAGAACATCAACGACACCATCTTGCCTTACAAACGAAGATTGCTGAATGAACCCGACGACGACTGAGCATCAACGACGCCATCTTGATTTATCAAAACTTGCCAAATATTGCCGACGACGATCGAAATTCAAATTTCGTGCCAAAGTTAGGTAGAAACGGCATCACTACACTACTAATATGGAAGAAGAGGAGGAAGGAGAGCTAACATATATTGGAGGAGAGGAGGATCGGTAATTGACTACGTTATAGCTAACGAATCAAGTAGGAAAGAAATTGAGTATATAAGAATAGGAGACGAAGTAGAGTCAGATCATTAACCGATCAAAGTGATCTTGATAGAAGAAAAGAAGAGAAAGAAATTATAGTATGGGAGAGAGAAAAAAATTTGGAGTGACAAAAGTATAGAAAAGTATATTAATAAAATGGAGGAAGATCACGAAACAGCAGAAGAGGTCGAAGAAGAGTTGAAAAGAATTACAAGTAAATGAAGATGGCAACGGAAAAGCAAAGATTTAAAAGGACGATAAACAAAAAGGAAATAAAGTCAGAATGGTGGAACAGGAAGTGTGAGAGAGCAAAAGCAGAAATGAGAAAGGGGAGAAGAAAAATTGAAAAAAGGTAAAATAATTATAGAAAAATATAAGGAAATAAACAGAATTCAAAAATAGTTGTGAAAAGAGAAAAATGGATTATCGAAAAATCATGGAAGAAAAGGTAAAAAATCAGAAATGAGGGCAGGCTTGGGAACTGTAAATCGATTAAGAAATAAAAGAAATAGGAGAGAACCAACAATAAATAAAGAAACATGGGAAAAACACATTAGAAATGTACTACAAGGAAAAGAAGATAAGATCATAGCAGAAAATGAGAAAATAGGAGAAAAAACCAAAAAGAGAAGGGAGGGATCAAAAAAGAAAAACTGGAGGAGGTCTTAAAAATAGTAAAGATGGGAAGAGCATGGGGAAGAGTGGAAATACACAAGGGAAGAGATAAGAGAGAGAATAAGGAAAGTACTAGGAAAAATTTGGCAGGGAGAAGATTTTCAGAAAGACGGAAAGAAGCGATTATTTGTCCAATATACAAGGGAGGGGATAGGCAGGAAGTGAAAAACTACAGGGGAATTAGTTTAACAAATATTGATATAAAATATACCCAAAAATTATAATAGCAAGAATGGAAAAAGAAATAGAAGAAAAAAGATAATTCCAGATTGGCAGACAGGGTTTAGAAGGGAAGAGGGACAATCGATAATAATAATGAAACGATTAGTAAATAAAGAGACAGGAAAGAAAGGAGGTAAGGTATATGCAGTATTCGTGGATATAAAAGCGGCATTTGATAGAAGTAGATAGAAAGACATTGGGAAATGATGAGGAAAAATGAAATAAGAAAAGACATAATAGAAGCAGTGGAAGAGATTTATAAAGAAACAAAAAATAGAGTAAAGGTGAAAGGGTAATAGGGAGAGTTTTGACAGAAAAAGGTTTGAAACAGGGATGTCTGTTAAGCCCCATGCTATTCTCAATATATCTAAGAGATCTAGAGGAAGAAATGAGGAAAGATCAGGTTGGAGGAATAAAAATATGAAGAAAAAATATAATAACACTTGCATATGCGGACGATATAGTAATTTTTACAAATAAAGAGAAAGAGATAAAGAAAGCAATAAAAACGTTGAGAAGATATTTAGAGAAAAAACAATTAGATGTAAACGTAGAAAAAACAAAATAATGATATTTAAGAAGAAAAAAGAAAGAGAAAAAAAGGAGAAATGGTGGTGGGAAAAATAAGAAATAGAAAGAGTGGACAAATACAAATACTTAAGGTACATGATGAGATATGACAATAAAGACAGTGATCATATAAAAGAATTAAGGAAAAAAGGAAGTAATATAATGGGACAAGCATGGAGTATAGAAGAAAGATGATTCGGTAAAAAAATAGAAAAAAGAAAGTAGTTAATTGAAAAAATAGTAAAAAGTGTGATGATGTACGGAGCGGAGATTTGGAGATGGAAGGAATGGGAAGAACTAGAGAAGATACAGGAAAAATTTTGGAGATGGACACTAGGGTTGAAGAGGGAAACACCAGGGTATTTAATAGAGAAAGAAATGAAAATAGAAAAAATAAGAATACAAGCAGGGAGAAGAGCAATAAGATTTGAGGAAAGGATGGAAGATAGAAAAGATAATGAAATTCTATATGAATGTTGGAAGGAGGTAGAATTGCAAAGAACAAAGTATGGAGAAGAAGAGAGAACAGCATACTTTAGAAGAGAGGGGTTAAAAAAGATTGATTGAGGAGGAAGGGAAAAGGATGGAAGAAGAGATAACACAAAGGAACAAAGACAGCCAAAAACAAAAAAGAGAGATGAAAATAAAAGAAACAAGGTATAACACGAAATACAAATTATAATGGTGGAAGGGATAGCAAAATATATAACAGGACCATTGAACATAAAAGAAAACATATGGTAGCGAGGTATAGACTAGGAAATGAGGAAAATGAAAATAAATATTGGAAAAAGATGAAGAAAGAATGTGTAGGATGTGTGGGAAAATTTAGAGAATGTAGAGCACATGGTAGATGAGTGCAGTGAATTAAGGAGAGATGAAGTGAGAAGGGAAGTTCTGCTAGGAGAAATTGGAGAAGGCATAAAATTGATGAAAGAGGTAGAAAACAGAAGAAAATGCATAGAAGAAAAGAAGAAGAATATAATAAAAATCACCTAACGGAGGGATGCGGCAAAAAAAATTAATTAAGTTAGTAGATATTTTGCAGATTTTGTTGTGCTAATGTGGGTTTAGTTTTTAGTTTTGTTAATCGTGTCAATTTGTTAATTTAAAAAAACAAATAAAGCCTTATTATTATTATGTATGAAACATCTGCTTGCATTAAGGGTCCTAAAAGTCTTAATAGTAAGGGGACAGACAGACAAAATGACACAAAAGCAATCTTCAATATGATATACTATGTAGCTTTACTTTTTCGATACATCAGATAGCTCGGCGGTAGCATGATTTACTCCAGTTTGCTATATTATAATCTAAAAATACACTTTATGTATTGACAATACAAATAGTTTGAAAGGGTGAAATACATAGTTCAAAATGGCAGGTTGATTTTATAGAATGAGTGATTATAAAGCTTATAGATTTTGACGGGAGAAACATTTCCAGAGATATTAATCTAACAGGGGCCATTATTTCTCAAATGGGGCACTTTGGGGAAGGGTAGACTGATCACCGCAAAAGTTCTAATAAAGGAAAGGCAATTGACCTGTAATGGGTAATTCATAATAGTAACGTTCCTAAGTTCGCCATGTTATTCCTTTGCAAAATCCATGGCCAGATTTTAGAAGCCAATTATAACAGGCAATTAGTCTACAATTACCCCACTTTTAGCCAGATTAATTAAATAAATCGAATACACTTTCAAGGTCACCCTGTTACTCCTTTTTAAAATTCATGGCTAGGTTTTGGAAGCCAATTAGGACAGGCATAGACTTACATTTTTTTAAAGGAAACGTACCATATTTTTTATAAAATTCCAAAAGATCTTACCAAAAAGCTTTAAAAAATATACTATACTATGTTAATATATTATACAGGTTATTTTAGAAGATATAGCTAATTATCAGTAAAAATGACACCTACTTTATCGCTCTGTTATAAAGTAATCCTTAATAGTATATTATAAACCTAGGTAGTGAAGTAAACTACCGTAGTTTATATACTATTTTTTTCACTACTAGCTACTAAACTTAATTGGTAGTATTTTAATTTTTGAATTTTTGTAAAACTATGAAAATATGTTAGTCTTGATTTGAATAGAAATTACTATTCATTTGTTTTATATCAGACATTTTGAAAAAGTGTAATTTCAAATTTGCAATTACTATTTTCATTTACGAATATTTTTATCATGTCTAGTGATGAAAGTGAAGGGTGTACTCCTCCAGAATTGCATGAAGCTGCAAAACAAGTATACAATAAATTGCTTCCAGAAAAATCAAAACATTTATATTTAAAAGTATACAAGGATTTCAAGTGATTGGTGTCACACAAAAATGTTACTACAGTAACAGAAAACGTGTGTTGGTATATTTTCAGAGCACGCAAATGTAAAAAAGGCATCTACTTTATGGTCAACATTTTCAATGTTAAAATCTACCCTGCAATTCGAGAGAATATTGATTAGCGGAAAGTATCCAAAACTTATATCTTTTTAAAAGGCAAAACAGATCATACAAAGCAAAAAGGCTGTTTTTCCAGAGAACAAATTATAAAATTCTTGACTGAAGCACCTGATGACTTTTTTTTTCTTTCTACAAAGGTAAATGTAGTAAATTTTTGTTAAAATTTACAGAATAATCTAGTTTTCTATAGGCAATTCTAGTCGTTGGAATAGCAGGGGCTTGTAGAACAGATGAACTTGTGAAAATGATGTTCAGAGATGTTGATGTACGAGGAAATGATCTTGTCGTAGTAACCATTCCAAATAGTAAAAATGACACTAGCCGGAACTTTGTCATAACTGATCCACTGTGGCTTAAAGTAGTGTTAAAATATGCAGGCACTCGACCAACTTCAGATATGCAAAGATTTTTTATAAGATTTCATGGTGGTAAACCAACCAAGCAAAATATAGGTCATAATACTATCAGTAATGTGCCGAATGAAGTTGCCAAATATCTAAAATTAGAAGATGCAGATTGTTATTCTGGTCATTCCTTAAGACGTACCTCTGCGACCATGTTAGTAGAAAGCGGTGGCGATATCTTATCGTTGAAACGCCTAGGAGGCTGGAAAAGCTCTACAGTAGCAGAGGGATATGTTGAACAATCTCTTACTGACAAGAAACGGATTGCGTCAATGCTACAAAGGAACCTTCGTTTCAAATCCTATTCAGTCTTCTTCGTACATTAGTGCCACTACGTCTAATTCTGCATCAACATCAACAGCAGTTGAAAGTGTCGTTGAAAGTGCAACACTGCACCTTCAATGCAAAATGTAGCTAATACTTCTTCGATCACTAGTTCTTCGGGAATTAATGTGACCTATAATAATTGTTCGATAAACTATTATTATAAATAGATAAGTAAATCCATTGTTTCTAACTTACCTAATGTGTTTGAACTTTTCTAACGTTATTTGTATTCATAAATTAAAAATTGTTTAATTGTTTGAATTTTTGTGTAGCTTGAAGTTGTGAGGTTATGTTTATCAACTAACTGAGAACGCAGAGTCGGCTTTGGACTACCAAATTTGTTTTATTATTGACCTAGGTTAATAAAAATTTTTTATTGACTCGTAGCTTTAAAAGTTCAACTTCACAACCTGCATTAAAGGTTAATATGACTGTGTTTGATAGCTAGTAGTGAAAAAATAATTTTAACATGTATTTCTATTAACATGTTACTATCATGTCATGTTTATGTTTATGTTTATGATATTACATATTTGATTTCATTGTTTATGCTCATTGTACATAATATCTTACACTTAACAAAAAAAAATAGAATATAATAGCATTACAAAAATTATATATTTTTTATCTCAAAGGATAATAGTATTTTGAAAATTTGTACATAGGTGCAGTTTAGTTAAAATCACTGCTTTATAATAAAATTGGTTTCTCACACCTGTTCCACAAAATTTTTAAATTAAAAAACTTTTGAAATAGTAAGATTGATAATTATAATTGAATATTAATTCTTAATGAATTGTATTATTTGTAAATACCCTACAGCATTAATTAAAAATTACATTTGTTTGGAACTTTTACATAGCAAAAAAAAGTACAGAGACCTAATATTTATTACGAAGAGAAATGTTGATTATCCTCTGGGCGAGTACAATTTATAATCGATAACTTTGGGGACATAAAATATTTATAATGAAAATTGCTGTAGATGCGGAAAAAAAATTGTAATTTATTAACCATTGAAAATATTTCAATATTAAATTTAATATCGATTAGATAAAACCAACGCAGTAAATACTATTTATTGTTATTGTACGTTATGAAACTTTGTTATTTTCAGTAGGTATTAAAACGGTTGTAACTGCAATAAGAAAAGTTTTTGTATATGTTATGTTTTGAACTTATTGTGTTTGCTATTACTTCACTAATAAATAAAACATTAATTTTACCACTATTTATTAATAACAACTCATAAGGGTAGCACTCGAAACACAAGCGACCGTTACCCATCAAGGTCTTACCGCAAGTCCCCGGTTAGTCGCGTCATGCGCGCTTGTACATCACACCCCTACACTTACATTGTAACAACAAAATCTTTATATTTTACAGGCATTTTTTTTTCTAACAGGTTTTCTTAATTCCCTATTTACATCGCTACTTACGCTACCGTTAGTTACTAGGTTATTAGTAGGTGCAGGCGCTACAACATTGTTCGATAATTTTTTTACAATACCCGGAAATAACATGTGATTCCGCATTACTTCTTTTTGTTACCGAAGTATTTTGCATTCCCCGCACAGTTTCGTTCTGGCTATAACTGCCTATCTTGCGAATTTGGTTGGCGTGTCTTTTTCCATAACGAATCTTCAATTGTTCTACATAGGTACGTTGCTCGTCCTATTTGTTTTTCAATTTTCGCTCGCCGCCATTTTTTACGTTGGGTAGAGTATAGTCTCTCACTAAAACTAGATGATTTTTAAGAACTTTCTTACTGTTTTCTTGCCGTAAGCTTCTTTCTGTAAGTCTTGCGCTTTCCTCATCCTTTCGTGTACTCTCTCTCTTCCTTTTCCGGTTTCTTCCTTTAGTAAGTTTAACTTTGTTCTAGCCTCTCTCCCCATCAGTAATTTAATCGGAGTTTCTCCGTTGTCGAGTGCTTTGTAGTTCTGTAATCAAATAGAAATCTGTTTACTATTGTGGTTAGCTTTGTGTCTTTATTTTTATTATCTGTCAAAGCTGTTTTAATTTTGTTTTTGAAAGTTTTCACAAAGTTTTCGGCTTGTCCGTTGCTTTGTGGATTCCCCACTGGTGTTGCTACGTGCTCGATTCCGTTTTTTATCATAAAATTGCTTCAACTTTCCTGATACGAATTGAGTTCCGTTATCTGTTACGAAATATTGCGGTATCCCAAATCTCGAGAAACACTCCCTAAGTCTATCTTCGGTTTCCTCCGCAGATATATTATTCATTTGATACGCTTCTGGGTATTTACTATAAGCATCTATCACAATTAAAAAATTGTTTTCCTTTTATAGGACCTAAGAAATCTGCGTGTACCCTGTTCCACGCTTTTTTTTCTAATTTCCACTGCGTTAAAACCGATCTTGATGGTGCGTCCTTGTTGTACAAGCAAGGTAAACATGATTTTGCCATTTCTTCAACCTCCTCATCCATTTTTGGCCACCACATAAAACTTCTGGCTAAGGATTTCATCTTTACAATGCCTAGGTGACTTCCATGCAGTTGATTCAACATTTGCTTCCGTAGAATGCTTGGAATTACAACTTTGTAGCCCCATAACAGAATACCATTTTCAACGACTAATTCTTCTCTCCTCCTATAAAAGGTTTTAAATACTCCTCTATTTTGGTTGACCATCCTTCGCTAATCATCCTCAAAACAGTTCTTAACTCCTTGTCCTTTGATGTTTCGAACCTTACGATTTCACTGTCTATTGGCCACTCTTCTTGTCCTTCCATAAAGTTCAAAACGCTTACGTGATGTTGATTCTCCATCTGCGCTTCTACTGTCGTTCTTGATAAATAATCTGCTACTGGGTTGCATTTTCCTTTGACGTACTGTATCTCATAATTGAAACTGGTTAGATACAAGGCCCATCTCTGCATTCTATTTGAATGCAATACTGGAAATTCCTTTATGTTCTCCAAAAATTGTTAATAGCGGTTTATGATCTGTTTTAGAATAAACTTCCTTCCCAGCAGATACTGACTGAATTTCTTAACTCCATATATAATTGCTAAAGCTTCTTTTTGTATAGTCGGGTAATTACTCTCAGTTTTCGTTAATGTCCGTGATACGCATGCTATCATCTGCTCATCTCCATTTTCCCTTTTATGCGACAATATTGCTGCCACTCCTGTATTTGACGCGTCTGTTGTCAAAATGACCGGCGTGTTAGGGTCAAAATGCGCTAACACTTGATCTGAAGCCATTTTGTTCTTTATTTCTTGAAACGCCTTTTCGCATTCTAGGTTCCAATTGAACTCCCTATCTTTCTTTAACAAATTATAAATAGGTTTCATTACCGTTGCCATGTTGGGTATGAATTTTGATAATACGTCACCATTCCTATGAATGACCTCACTTCTCTTAGGTTCGTTGGTTGTGATGCATTTGTTATAGCTTTCACTTTGTCTTCTGTTTTAGAGATTCCCCTTTTACTAATAGAGTGGCCTAAATATTGCACCTCATCTTGCAGTAAGAAACATTTTTCTTTGCGTACTGTTAATCCTGCGTCCCTTAATCTTGTAAATACCCTTTTTAAATTTGCGATATGTTCCTCTGAATTTTTCCTGTAACAATAATATCGTCTAAAAATTACTCACATTGTCCATTCCTTGGAACAACTGTTCAATATGCTTTTGAAAAATTGCTGCTGCCGGACTAATCCCATATGGCATCCTATTTATTTGAAATAATCCTTTATGGGTGCTCCATACTAACATTTTCTTCGTTTCTTCACATAATTCAAATTGATTATAAGCCTGGCTTAGATCTATTTTTGAAAATTTTCTCCGTTGTGCAGCTTTGCAAAAATTTCTTCGACTAATGGTAAAGGATATTTTACTTCCACAATACTCTTGTTTACAGTTGACTTATAATCTCCACATATTCTAACCTCACCATTCTGTTTCAACACGGTTACCAATGGCGTGCCCCAATCACTAGTATGAATAGGTTCGATAATGCCTTCATCTTGCAGTCTCACTAATTCCGATTCCACCTTCTTTTATATGCCAGGGGAACTATGCGAGGTTTGCAGAATACGGGTATTGCGTTTGGTTTTAACTGTAACGATATCTTACTATGCCTGAACTTACCTAGCTTCTCAGTGAATACATCATTCATTATATTCATCTACTAATTTACGAGTTTCTAAATCTACATTAACGTGTTGTGCGATCCCTATTGATACATTGAACATATTCATCCAATCTCTACCTAAAATGCATGGCCCTTTGGTATCTACAATGTAAAAACTTAATTTTTTGTGTAACATTATTGTACGTGACATTTAGTACTATAAACCCTACAGGCGTGAATGTACCTCCGTTGTAATTTTTTAATATAAGATTGTCCTTACACAATTTGAATTTGTTAACAAAATTTTTATTATATGACTCGATATTTAATGCACTTACACTCGCACCTGTATCTATGGACATGCTAAACAGTTTCCCTTCAACATTTACGTCTACTTTAAATTTATCTTCCTCCTTCACACAAGGATCGAATTTAAAATAGTGCCTACTTCAGGTTCGTTTCTATCTCTACGTAATTTTGGTAACGACCACCTCTTTTTGTACAAATTTGCGCTAAATGACCTTTTATGTTGCATCTATTACATATGTAATTAATAAATATACATTTACTTGCGTGTGATTTGCCGCAATGTTTACAACTTCCGCCATTTTCTTTCTTGCGAACGATCTTGCGTTGTTGCCGTATCGACCTTCTGTCTGTTCCACTTCATCGCTTTTGCTTTGGCTACGCTGGTAATTTTTTTGTTGTTGGTACCTCCGCTTTGGTGATTTTTCTAGCCACGTAGTTGAATGAATTTCCGCTGTTTCGGAACAGGCTTTCATGGATGCTTCTTTCTGCACTGCAACCTTCACAATATCTTCTAAATTTTTGCTTTCATCCTCTTCGCACAGTCTGTCTAATACTTTGCCCTGCTTTAATCCTGCCACAAACTTGTCTTTTAGCACGTTGTTTAATTGATCACCAAACTTGCAGTTAACTGATAAAGTTTTAATTTTTGCAAACCATTCTGATACACTTTCGTCGTTTTGCTTAGCTTCATAAAAGTTCCTTCTCTCTCGATAAACCGATATTTGTGGGCTGAAACGCGCCTTTAAAAGTGAATCGATTTCCGAAAATTTCTTTTCTTTCGGTAACCTTGGATAACTTAAATCCCTTAGCATTTTATAAGTATTGGCCCCGACCGAACTTAACAAAATTGCCACTTTTACTTTTTCTTCATTTATTTCGTTTGCGGTGAAATATTGCTCCAATTGTTTGGAATAAATGTCCCAGTCATCCGTTTCGTAGTTATAAATCGGAACTGCACCGTACTGCAGAGCCGCCATTTGCCACGTTTTCTTATACCCACTTACTATTTTATTTCTTTTTTTTTATCCTCGTCGCCACTGTTATGTTTTGAACTTATTGTGTTTGCTATTACTTCACTAATAAATAAAACATTTAATTTTACCACTATCTATTAATAACAACTCATAAGGGTAGCACTCGAAACACAAGCGACCGTTACCCATCAAGGTCTTACCGCAAGTCCACGGTTAGTAGCGTCATGCGCGCTTGTACATCACAGTATAGAACAATACATTTTTTTATTAGTCCAGCGTATGACTGTAAAAATATGGTACTACATTCCAATTTTTTCAATAAAGATGGATTTTCTTGAAAATTTGGAATTAAGCTCTGTTTACCTTCTACTTCAAGCCGATATGTGCTTTTAATTACTCTTAAACAAAAATTGTGGATTATTACAAATAAAATTAAGTATCATCATCACTGTCGACGTCTTCTTGATTATTTTGGGCTGTTTTAACAGTTTTGCCCAGAAGGACCACCACAAGTTGAGTTGCAGAAAAGAGTTATTTTCGAAAGATATTGACCATTTCAATCACAAATAACTCAAAAAGTATTGATTTTTTGAGAAAATTCTATAGAACATTTTTAGCTTAGAATTCATTTTTATTGACTCTTGTTTTTTTAAATTATTACTTCCTACTTAGGGTGGTATTCACCGTTAGCGAAGCACACATCGGCATAGGGTACTATGGACTATATGTAAAATTTTTGCTATTATATAGGGTGTGAATAAATAAATGCAAAAAATATTAATGGTGATTCTTTGACGAAAAATAATGTGTCTTTCATAAAGAAAGTATATGAGCAACCCTTGTTTAGTAGAGATGGAGCAAAAAAACAGTTTTTAATTTTAGTCTTGAAACCAAAAATTGTTACAAAATTTAAAATGAATGAACATTTCTTGCTACAGAAAAGTATTAAATCAATATTGTTGTAGTATTCTCGTATAGTTCCTAGAGGGAGAAAAAGTCACCCTTAAAATTGTGTTTTTTCTAATCATTTTTTGTTTGATAAAAAAATAAGTTTCATTTAGCTAGATTTTTTCTAAACAATTGAGATTTCTTGTGTTTTTTTGTAAAATCAACCATTTTTGGGACAAAAAAATTTATTATCAAATACATTGCATGATTGAGGTAGGCTGAAATTTTTGACCGTGTATCAGTGCACCGCCGTCTAGAGCCATGTATAATTCCTGAAGGTGAACATTTGATTTTATTTAATAATCTATAATTCATTTTTAGTTAAATAACGTTTCCAGTAAATAAAAATATTAACATGAGCAAAGTCTTATTTGTTTAAAAGAATCATTTTTTTGCCCTTATTCATTTATACCTTGTATAATATTCCAACAGATTTGAGCCAGGGTATGCTTATGACATAATCTATAGCGTAAGGTGGTGTTTTTAAAATAAACAAACGTTTTGCTTTTTTTCCATTTGCGGAGAAGTTTAGCCAAGTTAAAATTGTACAATAATAAGAATTAGTATTATCCTTTAACAACGTCAATATTAATATGCTGTTTCTGATCACGTTGTACAAATAATTTTTGAAACTATTTTCAAAGGCATTAAATGTCTTGCGAAATTACGTGAAAATTATGCCGCGTAGCATTTTTATTTGGACATTGAACCGCCTCTAAATTCAAACATACAACTAATCTAAAAATTGGTATTAGGTAACACCCGATATATTATAAACTGAATCTAAAGTTTGAAGAAACAGCTTCATTAAAATGTTATTCAAACTATTTTGTGACATCTTCACTTAATAGTAGTAGAGTTATAAGTCAATTGAGCTAGTTTTGCGCGCTCTGTATATAGTGATTTAATAAAAACATTAATCTGTCTTAATTATGCAGTTTTAATAGGACATAATAGTACCTATATTAAATAGGATTCGGTTGTGAGACGTAGAAGAGAAAGGAAGTTTTTTAGTTAGTGAAAAGTTATTAATAATAACTTAGTAAAATTAGTACGAAAACATACAGGTAATTACGCTTGAATACTCTAAAGTGTAAAAGACGATAACGATATATTCCGGCCGTGCGGGCAGAGGTTGGAAAGGCCACGCAATACTTTTAAGATAAGTAATCACGCGAATGGATAACTAAATACGTTAAAAAGTTTACAAACAAATTTTAGTAAGGAATAATTTATTTAATTATTTATAAAGAAAATTTTTTTGATTTATTGTGTTTGTGTTACATCTGAGATTGTTAAGTTTATTACCTGGTGAAGTTTTAAGTGAACAGAGAAAAAGAGATACGAGAAAGAGCGGGAAGTTTGGGAAATATAGAAGAATTCTTGAAAAGGAAGAGAGAAACAAGTGGGGAAGAGAAATTGGATGATGAGATAAAGAAAAGAAACACAAAAACACCGAGGACGCCATAACAAGAAAGAAAGAGAGGGATGGCGCACGAAGATAAAACAATGGAACATATAGAAATGCTGATATTGGAGATGAGAAGAGATATGATAGAGGATTTAAAGAATGTAAGGATGAAATTAGAAGGATGAAGGAGGAAATGGAAAAAAAGAAGCAGTATGGGTGACAGAAAGGCAAAATTGGATAAAAGAGAAAGATGAGATGGATAAAAGAATGAGAGAAATGGAAAAAGGATAGAGAGGCAAGCAAAAGAAAGCAGAGGAGGATCAACATCGTCATAAAGGGATGAATAAAGGTAGAACAACCAAGTGGAGAAGGAGTGAAGAAGATGTTAAGAGAAAAATAGGGGTAGAAGTAGAAATATCAGACACATACATGCGAACTTTACTGCAGGCGATTCGAGATTTTTATACTTGCCAACTGTTATGTTGACTATAATTATTAAAGGGTCGACTATGTAACTGCTTTACATACCTGTCGACAAAGTTAAATGAAACGATTAGTAAATAAAGAGATAGGAAAGAGAGGAGGTAAGGTATATGCAGTATTTGTAAATATAAAGCGGCATTTGATAGAGTAGATAGAAAGACATTGTGGAAAATGATGAGGAAAAATGAAATAAGAGAAGACATAATAGAAGCACTGGAAGAGATTTATAAAGAAACAAAAATAGAGTAAAGGTGAAAAAGTAGTTAGGAAAGGAGTTTCGGACAGAAAAAGGTTTGAAACAGGGATGTCCGTTGAGCCGATGCTATTTTCAGTATATACAGTATATCCAGTATAAATGATGTACATGGGGATATTGAAACCGTTAGAGATACAACGTCAGTTAAATGGGAGGAAAGTTGCGCATTTATTTGCCCAAAAATAATCTACGTTTGTTTTAATTTAAATCGATACCGTTACATAGATACAGGGCGAAACAGCAAATTGTGCATTTTAGAATAATCGCCATATTTCCTTTATTATAGAAGCTATGGTCATCAAATTTTTAGCATATGGGTTAAAGGACACGCCAAAGCTAAAAATGGTGCCAAAAATTGTTTAGGCCTACTATGTTGTGCACGGGCGATGTCAGCTTTTGTTGTAAAAAAAAAGGGATGAGAATAAAAGAATCAAAGTATAACATGAAATACAAATATACGATGGTAGAAGGGATACCAAAATATATCACAAGAGGATATGGTAGCGAGGTACAGACTAGGAAATGAGGAAAATAAGAATAAAAATTGGAAAAAAGATGAAGAAAGAATGTGTAGAATGTGTGGGGAAAATTGAGAGAATGTAGAGCACATGGTAGATGAGTGTAGTAAATTAAGGAGAGAGGAAGTGAGAAGGGAAGTTCTGCTAGGGGAAAATGGAGAGGGCAAAAATTAATGAAAGAGGTAGAAAACAGAAGAAGATGGATGGAAGCAAGGAAGAAGAATAAAATAAATTAGACTAGTAAAACATTGAACATCTATTAGTGGAGTGTAGCAAAGTAAGAACAAAGGAAAGAAGGAGGGAGACATTACTAAAGAAATGATGAAGGACCAGATGGATGACAGAAGTGGTAGAAAGAAGGATATGACTAGGAAAAAGAAAACAATTGTTAGAAAGTTAGAATAAGATTAAAATTCAAAGAGTTATGTTCTTGTATTAATTTTTTTTAAATTTTTTAATATGTAAAATTTTAAAATGTAAAAAGTTATAATAAGGGAACCGACTCGATTTGTTAATGTAAAAGAACAAATAAATTTAATTTGATTTTGATAGTATATTAAATAGATTATTTAAACAACATATTTAATAAAATGATATTAAACAAGTCAATCAATTTATATCAAAAGTTTTACAATGCATCATTATTTTTTTAGATTTTTATTGTTAAAATAAATTATAATTTAAAATGACGTTACGATCCATATTGTTGTATTGGTTATTTTAATATATATAAAATAACAACTCCTGCAATTACTAATACTTACATAATTTAGTAATATAATAACTATAGTTTTCGACTCAATAAGCTTTAGTAATCGTCAGATTATACTACTTATTTAAAATATGACATTAATATGGCATTCAATGATAAATAATGAAATTAACATGAAATATCTTAACTACAATTATTGTTGTAAAATTTCTGAATTTGGTTCAACCGTTAAATATATATATATATATAATTATAATTGTTCAATTTCTGTAAAAAGTTTTTAATGATAGCTTGAAACTTTAAAAAAATTATAAAGCATGTTTGAGATATGATCTTTTGCTTTGTTTGTTTGCTATTATAATTTGTTTTGCGAAAACTTTACAATTTAAGTTAAAAACTGACATGACAGGAGCATCCCTTTCAGAATGTTTTTGTATTAACCGAGTGATGTACTCGCGCTTTTTTTATGGATAAACACAATGCTTTTAACATGTTAGAAACATCTAAACTTTTTTAAATTTAGCTTTTTCTTCAAAATAAGTCTAAGGTATTGTACTATAATAAAACATATACAAAAATGTGTTGTAATAAAATATTTTTTTTACTATATTGATGAGAATACTAATTTTTGTGGCCGCTGTATCTATGAATGTAAAAACATATATGCTATTAAATGCGAATTTGGTGTTTGTAGCTTTGTCCATTTAACACAAATAATAAAAAAGCGCAAAATCTTACAATCACATTTTAACCTCATTCTTAAGTTAAATCTATTGGAAAAGGTAGACGTTTATAAACGACTTGATATCTCAATCGCCCGAATAATCAAAAGAACAATGAGTAAGTTACAAAAAGATTTTTTCCACTACTAGCTGTGAAGTGACAATTATTGCGTCTCCTAGCCAACTGTGAAGTTGAATTTCTCAATTAGTGGTTAATAAGTTTTTCTATTGTTGACCTAGGTTAATAATGAACAATTTCAATTTTTTGAGAATCTAAGAATAGTTGTTTAACAAAACGAGTGAAACATAATTTTGTATATACAACAGATTATCTCTAACGTATTTGCTGCTTAAAATTACCTAACACGATAAAAATTATTTGAATAAAAAAATGCCATTAGTTTAAAATTTGCGCCCCCATCCCATAACCGCAAATACATAACCTGAATTTATTTATTTATTAAATTTGATAGTAGAATCAGTTTTTTAAGGTTTCCTAAAGGAGATTTAACCAGGCGAGTTAAGTTACATCAAGAATTTTAAGTAAATTACAAACATTTGGTTGTAGGTGTTTTAAATGATCAAATACTCTTAGGTAAAGAAAATTACGGAGGAACATTCTTAAATTGCAACGTAAAAAGAAAGCACTTCAATTGAAGTTAACATTTCCCAACGATTACTTCCCGAAAGCAGAGCACAAATTGTGACAGCCCAAGTGGACTTAAAAAATAAACCACTAAGAAGCAGGAAATATACAGAGGAATACAAACAATTTTCACTAAAACTATATTTTACGAGCCCCAAAATATTAATTTTAAAGTACGTTTAAATTTTTTGCCAGCTCAAACTGCTACGTGATCATGGTTAGAGTTATATATAAAAAGTTAAAGAACCCTTGTGCCACATCTTTACAAATACGATATGCAAAAGTGACAAATTGAAGTCGATAGTATTAAACTGCATAGAAAAGCTACAACTACAATGCGGTGCCAATGTTAGGGCAGTAGTAAAATTTTTGAAACCTAAATAAAAGAATAGATGTATCACCGGTAAAACCATACCTTCTCGTAAACGATAAGAAAATCTATTATTTCTTCCATGTCTCCTATTTATTAAAGTCGGTGCAAAATAAATTGATTAAATACGATATAATCTTTAATAACAAAAGCATCTTGGAAAGACATTAAAAATTTCTACATGTCAGACAAATCTAAACCGCTGCGATTAGCTCCTAAATCAACTAATTTACATTTTACTCCGATTAATTTTCAGAAAATGAAGGTGAAATATATCACACAAGTGTTTAGTGAATCAGTGGCAGTTGGTTTTTCAACGTATGTAACTTTTAATGTTTTTTGATTTGATTTTTACAAGAAAAATGTTTATTTTTTTATTTTTTGCCTTAAATTTGGCTAGTAGTGGAAAAAATAGTATATACACCATGGTTGTGAAGTCCATTATTGCCTAAGGCAATAATGACAGCTTCACAACCTTGGTGTATAATATACTATTATACACCTGAAAACTTGATTGGAATTAGTATTAGTTGTTGATTTCTGAGAGATATTGTTTACTTTCAGCCACACTAAAATGTATATTTAATGTACAATGTAAAATTTAAACACGTATGTAATGGACTGAATGCTTGTACAATAATTGAAATATGATATACTACAATAGCATTGTATTTAAATAACATTATTTAATATAATTTAATGTGAGTTTCCATTAAGAATATTCGTTTTAGATCAATTCTGCTTAGCGCTTATTCTATACTGTTTTATTGTGTGCGTTAGAATGTAACAGTTTTGTTGTAATTATTTATTCAAATTTACGATCACACAACTTTTATACATCTCAAATTAACTTAAAAAGCGATATACATAAAACGATTTTAAACGTACTGTTAAAATAAAGAAAACAAAAGATTTAGAACATTTTATCTTCAAACGTAATATTTATATTATTAATAGGTAATTCTTTTGTAATACTTTATGTACCCTTTAAAGATTTAAAATATTTATGTACTTTACAATAAATTATTAAGGAATTTTTGTCTCTTGTGTCCGTTAAAAATTGATCTACTAGTATATAGGTTGTATCTTTTATTACACAATAAACTCATAAATCTAACAGGTAGTTTGATAGGACCCGTTTTATAATAGAATTTAATACTTTATACGTTTTATGTGTTTTGATAGTATAAAAATAAATGTTTTGTTAGGTTTTTGTATAGCTACAATCTTAAAAATAATAAAACGATTGTTTTCTTTAGCTTTAAGTACTCGGAATTACTGTATTAATTCATACAGAATGGGGCACTACAAACGAATTATTCTGGAGCATTAAAACGACAAATAATAATGTAAGAAATCTTAAGGCATACATATATTGATATTATTGGAGACCACATTTTAAAAATATTTTGCTTGTACAAGGTGCTCCAGAAACACGTACCATATCAAAGTTAGATTATTTTAAATGGATCACCCTGTGTTTGTTTCCATTTTTGAATTGTACAATAAAAAATAATGTATGTTTGTTAACATGTTATTATACCTACTTACTTCCGTTTCTAAGATATATCGGTTTAACCTGATTTGCAGACTCTCCAAAAAATGCAATAACTTCAAAATAAATATATACAAGCAATCTTTGTCTTACACCACCTTTCGAAGAGCTTTCAACATCCGTTTTGAAATATTTTCTTTTATGTTATGATGTACAGGGTGTTCTTAATACTACCATATAACACTAACTACTTGAAACTTAAATAACTTGCTTAACTTAAATTGAACACCCTGTATTAGAGTGTAGCCTGTTGGAAGCTGAAACTTATTACTTTTTAGTCGGTATTAGGGTTACCAACTCCTAACTCTGATAGTTTCCTAGATATTTTAAGATTTGCTAGTTTAACAATTTGCGATTTACTGGAATCAGTTACCTCTGAGATATCCGTAAAATGAACATTATTTTGTAATTATTTTTAATCCATAGGCTAATTCAGTTTTAAAAATTTACTTAATACCAACTGAAAGGTAATTAGTTCCAACAGGCTACAGAAATGCAGGGTGATCCATTTAAGTTAAGCAAGTTATTTAAGTTTTAGATCGTTAGTGTTATGTGGTAGTATTAAAAACACCCTGTACATTATAACATATTAGTAAATAATGCAAAAAGGATGTTGAAAGCTCTTACTAAGGTGGTGTAAGTGAAAGTTGCTTGTTCTTATTTATCTTGAAGTTATTGTATTTTTTTGGAGAGTTTGCAAATCAGGTAAAATCGATTTATCTTCAATACGGTATAGGGACATGTTAAAGAACATGTGTTCTAGTTAAAATAACCCAACTGTAATATGGTACGTGTTTCTAGAGCACTCTGTACCACCCAATATATTTTAAAAATGTGCTCTCGAATAATCTTGATATATGTATGCCTTAAAATGTCTTATATTTTTTGTCGTTTTAGTGCTACAGAATAATTTTAGTTGGTTGTGTCCCACCTTGTGTATTTTATCATTAGTTTATGATTTTTTTGAATGAATTATTAAACATTACAAATTGAATCGGTACTTCTACAATCTAGATCGATAGTTTTGCGTTTATTTAAACCTTAAGAATATTTTGAGATTTGCAGTTATTAAATTTCTTAAAAGTGGTTTGTGTCATTTATGAATCAAAATTGTCTATTTAGTGTTACTTACTTCATTTTCATTCCTGTGTGTACGTGCGGTGTCTAATTCAAACTTAAATACCTAAAACGATCAACTTTTACAAAAACACCAAAGAGCTTTCTGTTACATATTTTAATTTTAATTAATTTCTCGAAAATGATAATTAAATTAAAAAATTTAAAATAACAGTTTTTTATCAAAGAATATTTTCCTATCTCCTAGAAAAGTTTAATATACATGGAGTCAGCGGAGCTAAAGTAATCCTGTGAAATAAACTTAAATAAATCATTTTACGGAAGTGTGTTTATTTAAAAGTTTGGTTATTATTTAGACCTTTAATTATTTAATGTTGTCATTGTTTTGTTCAGTTCATTCTAGACCTTTGTCAAATATTTGAATTGCTCCTACATGACATAAAGTTCCTAATTCATCGCAAGAATTGTCAACATTTTCATAAAATATTTTTTTATTGTAAACTACTCCATACGTCATCTCACATCAGCGGGATAAGATTTTTGAGGATCAATTTTATGCAGTGTTAGTTTCTTCAAGTTGTTGAAGGACAATAATTTCTGGACGGCAAATTCCCGAATGATGCATTTTTGATTCTTTACAGTCACGTCCAGATGATTGTTTTTACTGTTGTTGGTTTCAATAAACTACATCCTCTTGACAAATAACAATAATAACATGGATAATAATTTTATTAATTAAAAAAAATACGATAATCGGAATTGAACCCGGATTTTTAGGTGTAAATTATTATAAAAATAATACTTTTATTATTATTAAAATACGCTTTAAACACTTACACTACCACATAAATGTGTTCTCATGTATCTACAAATCTAATATTAATTTTAAATTTAACATAGAAAACTCCAACATCAATTTTTATATGGGACATACGTATACAGAGTGATTCACGTAGCCTGTTGGTTAGAAAGTTATCGACTTCCTGATATTTCATCAACATGAAATTTGGTATATGGCCGTCCTCAATTACTTCAAGTCTAACTAAAATATTTTCAAAATGGCGACACTTCCAAATATATATATTAGAAAATTACCCTGTATATCTAAATACAATCCGAAATCAAAATTAAATCAATATGTCCAAATAGATAATTAAACAATCATAGTCCACTAGCACCTAACGCTGGGGACAGTATTTCTTTTAAGATTATTATCTTCCGGGTTGAGCCGTGTTTGTCCTTCCTTCTACGTTTCTGCTTGCGTTTAACTTACATGCTGTTAGCTTCTTCAGAAGTTACTCCTAAAGACTTCTGGAAGAAGCTAACAGCATGGTTAGCGAAACGTCAAGCAGAGAACTAGTAAAGGGAAGGACGAACACGGCTCAACCCGAAGATAATAATCTTAGTGACAACAGCCACGAAAGCTTACATTCATACAGTATTTCTATTGTTTTTTCATCTGAAATTAAAACGACTAGCCACGAGATAAGAAAGAGCGGGTAGGTTCTTAAAATTACCAAAAGTTTATAGATTAACAAGCTCCACTTTAACCATATAACAAGTACTTATCTAATCGTCGTTAAAGTTACAATGAAAGTTGACAAACAAAGAACAAAAGAGACAATGCTGATAGCAAAGGGATAATAGTCTTTTTTCTTTCTAATAGTAAAGAGATGGCATGAAGCGCCTTACTATTAAAATGTTCAATTTAGTAAAAGTAACATACGTAATTAGTTTGAATGACTAGCGTCAATTTGAATTATATTTTATTCTGCCTCAGTGATCTGGTGTTATCAAATCAAATATATCAATTCGGAATTGATTGGAGAAGCTAAAAGAGTGGTGCACCTAAAAGCACGAAAAACTGCGCGACTTTAACGTCTTGCTTTTATCGTCTTGAATTAAGAGAAAACTTTGGGGTTTTATTACATTGAATATGCGCTCGCACCTTCATATACAGTTAATCTCGATTAGACAATTAAGAAATAAGTCATACTTCTAGCTGCACGTTACATTTAAGTGTGTTGACTTTCTTCCAACTAATTTGAGTCTTTTTTTCAATACACCACCACTTATACTTGATAATGTTTTTTACACGATCAAGCGTAAAATTTACTTTTTAACTCCATTTTTGAGCGTAAAGTAGAACATTTTTAAAACATTATGTATGCAGCTCGGTCGAAAATCTGTTTTAGGCCCTCGTCCTGATTATGCCTCGCTTACGCTCGGGCACAACTACATCCTCTGGGCCTAAAACACCTACTTTACGCCCTTGCTACATTAATAACTATTTTGTTGTTTTTCTTTCTGAAGTTCGAAACTTCTAAAAGTACAGTAGACTTGACAATCATACATATACAGGGTGTTTCTAAATTGATACGAAATATTCGACAGGGTAATTTTTCAGCAAAAATTAAGGGAGACTTTCATATAAAGTTTAGTTTAAAATTACTTTCCCTCAAGTTACAGTCCCTTAAAGTTAGGGGAAAACAGTTTTTATTTATAAAGTCCACTATGGAAGAAGTTAGAAGAATAAAATTTGTCAGATAATTGATGCTAATAAAGTGACATTTTTTGGCGGTTTTTGTAACCCTGCAAAGCTTATACAAGGGGGTGAAAAAATTAACCCTTATAATATTTTGCCTCAGAACTTTTTAATGCGTCTACATTTTCCTATTTAGAAATTTTATTTAAAAGACGAATTCAAACTGCAACTTTTTCATGTCTTCGCTATTTCTCGTAAAGTTTTTAGTTTGATCACAAAAAAAATAAAACATTACTCATTCCTTTTTCGCATACATTCAGAGGGGTTATCGTTTGTTTAAAAAAATGAAGTAGGGGGTGTCAAATGATGTCATAATGATAAGTATTTGTCTAGATTTATTGTCCTAGTTTTCTTCGTGACATTTTTCAAACTTTCGATAACTGAAATCAATTACATAAATAAAATGGCAAACTATACAAACGCAAAAATGGCAGATATGCATTTCGTATAATATGGTCGTGCTAATGGAAATGGATTGAAAGCTCAGAGGCTTTACGCTGAATTATATCCACAACGAACATTACCCCATCATAGTTTATTCGTGCGTATTCATCAACGTCTTCGAGAAGAAAGAAACTTTTCAAGAAGTACTGTCGATTGCGGACGTCCTCAAGAGGTAAGAACTGTAGCACTAGAAGAGGCTGTTCTTAATTTAATAGAAAAATTGCCCGAAACAAGTACGAGAAAAATTTTCCAACGGTTAAATGTAAGTAATTCCACAATATTTAAAATTTTTAAAGAACAAATGTTATATCCCTAACATATTCAACGAGTTCAAGCGCTCTTACCTACAGATTTTCTACCTCGTTTAATTTTTTGTCAATGGATGCTTTAAATGATCATACAAGTTCCGCAATTCCTATGTCGTATTTTGTTTACTGATGAGGCAAACTTTTCCCGAGAGTCTATCCGAAATTTCTATAATAATCACATATGGGCCGAAGAAAACCCACACGAAATTGTTGAATCTAATTTTCAACACCAACTTTCATTAAATGTGTGGCTTGGTGTCATTGATGATTATTTAATTGGACCATATTTTTTACCAATAAGATTAAATGAAAACGATGGATTTTTGCTTTTGGGGTTTTCTTAAAACGCTAGTTTATTCAACTCCCGTTGAAGATATTAATGATTTATGGGATCGTGTCATCGCATCATGTGAGACTATTAGAAATACCCCCAGATTATTTCAAAGAATACGGAATTCAACGAGACGAAGAGTAGAAGCGTGCGTTTTATCTGAGGGACGTCATTTTCAACATTTATTGTGAATTTTGTTATTAATATTTTGTTACCATTGTTAATTAGTTTGTTTTTGTTGTTTGTTAATAGTAATTAGCAGTACAATTATTATTATTCAATTTATTATTCTGATATTTCCTAATTTACAACATTTTTTGACTAAATTATTTAGTTCTGCAGACTGTTTTAAGTACTTACGAAACTCTCCATGAAACCAGGACAATAATAGTATATTATACAACCATGGTGTATATACTATATTTTCCACTACTAGCCAAATTTAAGTCAAAAATAAAAATAAACATTTTTCTTGTAAAAATCAAGTAGCACAGGAATTCAAATAAATCAAAAAGCATTAAAAAGCTACATACGTTGATAAACCAACTGCAACTGATTCACTAAACACTTGTGTGGTATATTTCACCTTTTCTGAAAATTATTCGGAGTAATATGTAAATTAGTTGATTTAGGAGCCAATCGCAGCGGTTTAGATTTGTCTGACATGTAGAAATTTTAATGTCTTTCCAAGATGCTTTATTGTTATTAAAGATTATATCGTATTTAATCAAGTTATTTTGCACCGACTTCAATAAATAGGGGACATCGAAGAAATAATAGATTTTCTTATCGTTTACGAGAAGGTATGGTTTTTCCGGTGATACATCTATTCTTTTAATTAGGTTTCGAAAATTTTACTACTGCCCTACCATTGGCACCGCATTGTAGTTGTAGCTTTTCTATGCAGTTTAATACTATCGACTTCAGTTTGTCACCTTTGCATATCGTATTTGTAAAGATGTAGCACAAGGGTTGTTTAACTCTGTATATCTCCTACTTCTTAGTGGTTTCTTTTAAGTCCACTTGGGCTTCTGCTCTGCTTTCGGGAAGTAATCGTTGGGAGATGTTAACTTCAATTGAAGTGCTTTCTTTTCACGTTGCAATTTAAGAATGTTCCTCCGTAATTTTCTTTACCTAAGAGTATTTGAGCTGCAAGCTTGAGTAGTTTTGTATAGCTAGAAATGTTAACGGGCATTTATTGCTTCCCAATATACCTTGCATCATTTTAATATTAGGTTTCAGAAATTGACACTTGTAATTCATTTAGGAATGGCAAGTGTTTTCCACATACTCGTTAAGCTTTTAGAGTCGACATTTTTATGCAACAGATCGGACCTTCCAGATTCTGTTAACCATTCAAAACACCTACAACAAAATGTTTGTAATTTACTTAAAATTCTTTATGTAACTTAACTCGCCTGGTTAAATCTCCTTTGAGAAACCTGAAAGAACTGATTCTACCATCATATTTAATAAATAAATAAATTCAGGTTATGTATTTGCGGTTATGGGATGAGGGCGCGAATTTTAAACTAATGGTATTTTTTTATTCAAATAATTTTATCGTGTTAGGTAATTTTAAGCAGCAAATACGTTAAAGATAATCACCTGGATATACAAAATTATGTTTCACTCGTTTTTGTTAAACAACTATTCTTAGATTCTCAAAATATTTGAATTTGTCCATTATTAACCTAGGTCAACAATAGAAAAAATTATTAACCACTAATAGAGAAATTCAACTTCTCAGTTGGCTAGGAGACGCAATAATTGTCCACTTCACAGCTAGTAGTGGAAAAAACTGTTTATTATTATGACATCATTAGACACCGGCCTACTTCATTTTTTTAAACAAACTATAACCCCCTCTGAATGTATGTGAAAAAGGAATGAGTAATGTTTTATTTTTTTTCTGAGTAAACTAAGAATTTTACGAGAAATAGCAAAGACATGAAAAAGTTGCAGTTTGAATCCGTCTTTTTAAATAAAATTTCTAAGTAGGAAAATGTAGACGCATTAAAAAGTTCTGAGGCAAAATATTATAAGGGTTAATTTTTTCACCCCCTTGTATAAACTTTGCAGGGTTACAAAAACTGTCAAAAAATGTCACTTTATTAGCATCAATTATCTGCCAAATTTCATTCTTCTAACTTCTTCCATAGTGGACATATAATAAAAACTGTTTTTTCCTCCTAACTTTAAGGGGCTGTAACTTGGAGGGAAAGTGGTTTTGAACTAAACTTTATATGAAAGTCCCCCCTTAATTTTGCTGAAAAATTACCCTGTTGAATATTTCGCATCAATTTAGAAACACCCTGTATATTTAAAAAAAAGGCATTCCATTCTTTTTTGGACATTCTATAGAAGCTAAGTATTTATGTTCAAAATTCAGAAAAATCAGAAATTAATGATTTTAATGTTTAACTCATCATAGCAGTTTTATTAAATTTGAAGCAGGAATGATTTTTTTATTGATATGATAATATCTGTAAGTTTTAATAGTCTTCTTAAAATTTCCATTAATTCACTTGTTGTTACGAACACGGCTACAAGGCTGCGTTTTCGTAGTAGACACTTATATCTCGCTATCATATAAAAAATACAAAGTACTGTAATAATAATAATTTAGTAGGATTGTGTGATGTACGGAAGTTATAAACAAAATTTTGAAACAAAAGTTACTTGTTTCCTTAAAGCAAACTCGTAAGAATTTTTAAAAAACAAGTTACTTTTATGGTTTTTGAGACAGTGCCAGTATCTTTATTTATATGAATGATGTGCAACGATCTAGGTTTCAGGTTTTCAGTTCAGGCTGTCAATTTTGAGTTATTAATTATTCATACATACATCTTATGTAGGCAAAAAAACATGTAATGTTGATAATTTACCAAGAAACTGCTAATTTTGTAATTAATAACTTAACATTGGCAGCTCAAACCTTTAATTAAAGTAAAGTAATGACAACATAACACATCTGTTTTCATGATCAACTTACTATAATACAACAGTTTACAAATAAGCATTTCCTGAAACTTTGATTGTTGCACATCATTCAAAGTAGAAAAATATTTTTTTTGTAATTATACAATTCAAGATGGTGACCATTAAAATAGTTTAGTAACAGTATGTCAAGAACCTGAGAGTAACTTTTATTTTGAAAATTAATATGAGTTTACTTTAACAAAACAAGTAACTTTTGCTTGAAATTTTCAACTTTCACCCCATCACAAAATATATTTTTTTTAATTTGAGTTTTGCGAGTATTTCCGAATAACTTCAAAACCGCTCGGAATTTTTTTAGCAGAATATAAAGCAGCAGAATAAACTATAGGTACATTATTCTCCATTTAACCAAAATTTTATTTTTATTAATAACAATTCAATTTGGAACACATTGTATACGTTCATATTTTTAGAAAATATATTAAAAATTTTATTGGTTAATCTATCTAGATAATTTAACCTCTGTTATAAAAAAGTTCTAAACTTCAAAATTTTTGCACTTTGCACTAATTTTTTGCAAGTTCTATAGAAGATGTCGGATCTCAAAGCGTTGTTCCCCGATTAAGACAACAAAATTGAATTTTCTAGTGATGTAGCATAGTTCGTAATAATTTTTTTATATGTTTCATAATATTTACAATTTTTTACAAAAGAAATAATTAATCAACATGAATGCAAACTTTAAGTAAGCACTATTTACATAAATCATAGCTTCTACTGCGTTTGGTACTTTATTGTACATTTAATCTTATTTTCATTTTGAAGTTAAACTTATAATCTGAATTCTGGTATAAAGTTTTAACTGTCTTCTTTTTAAGTTTCAAACAAATCCCAAAAATATATACATACGTATAAAGTCTCTTGATCCAATCACATCATTACTTATACATGATTTTAGGACATAACAAACAAAGTTTATATTCTTTCATTGAATATATAATGTCGGCTAAAATACATAAAATTGTAGATTTTAGATACATAAATTTATGACGCATTTAGAAATTTATATTAAAAGCCGTACGATCTACCTAGAGTCAAATTTCTTATCTAATTTTTTTATCTTGTGTTGTCTATCTGAACGTTTAAGCATTTTAGTAAAGGAAAATTTCAAACCTAATAAATAATATAACAACGTTCTTTATAAACAGTGCAGTAAACGGAAGCAACGTCTCGGATCTTTTTAATATTTCAAGAGAAGAGGTAAAATGCTTAAAGCAAACATTTGAAATTCTGTTGTTAGTCGCGTTCAAACTATGTACAAAAAAAATTTAAACCCATACATAAGATTTATTTACTTTGTAGTATGTAGGCATTACCAAATTTAACCCGTAAGCTTCCTCTTATGTAACAAAGACAAAACAATTAATTACTTAATCCGAGCTCATTTATTCAGCTTGCATAATTCCTGTAATAATTCCTATATTTGATCCCTCGATATCCAGTTTATATGAGAACAATTGGAGTTGAGAGCCTAACTTGAATTACAGTAGTAACTTCAAAGTTCTCAAATTCATGTTCCACTGTAATTATAATAACATTTAATAGTACAGAACTTACGTTGACATAATCTAACAGTATAACTTATTATAATGCGACTCGCGTGCACGAGACGAGATCAAACTGTAAATTTAATTGAAAATTGTTTACTATTGACTAATGAACAATGGATAAGTTATCATTGTCTTCGTTTGATACTAAAACTTACATCGTCAGATTTAAAGCCTTCGTGTTTAATAATACCTAAAGCTCAGCTTTATAAAATTAGTAAGGTTGGTAAATTGATGTAGTTGTGTAACGACTTTTGGCATTACATTTGTACATAAAATTATGTTTCATAATGAAGTTACAGTCACAGAAAGATGTCAGCAGAATAACAATAATTTTTTTAACTAAGTAGGTAAGCAATGTTTTTCAATCTCCTATAAATCAAAGCTTGTTTTAATTTTTTTTCAAACATTAGTAAATTGGATCGATATTTTTTAATAAATGATGTTTTCAGATCACTTGACAGAGATTTATTCATCATATTAAAATTTTCAATAAAAATATAAAGTTAAATATACTTTGGAATCAAATAAATTGAATCTTATTCTTATTATTCTGATTATTGAAAAACATTCTCAAAATAAATGCTCCAATTGTACATCAAACAAAAACATCAGTATGTCTTTCATTTGCCGCACTTTGAGAACCAATTGACCAATAAATTTAATTTGACTTCATACAGCTATAATCGATGACTCAGAACTCAATTTATTTGATATTAAGTATACGTGTCTCGAATAATAAAGTAAACATTCATGTAATGCTGTAAAGTAACATAACACCTAAAATATTGCTTATATATTTTTCGCAGTGGTAATGCTAATATTATGTATATGGCTATTAATCAATTTCTATAATTTTTATCACAAAATTAAATTTTACATTGTTTTTATTACACTGTTAAACGAGGACTAACTAAAAACATAATAGTTTCTTAGAAATCTAAGATTCACTATAGTATTTTTGTACAAACACTGACAACTAAATCCAGTTGTTGCTATTTTTATTGAAAAGTGATAGTTTCAATGTTTACCTTCCTTATTAAAATAAACTATATTGTATTTTGCATTGTGTTTTTGTTTTTGGTATAAACCATATAATTATTGTATTAATAGTAGATTGTTTTACAAGTAAGCATAGTGGGGCTTTACGATTTTATATTAAAAAACACGAAATAGGAGGATAAACTTTAAGGGCTGATTCTACTTTCGGAAATATGAAAAAAAGTTCCGATAAACAAGGGTCTGCAAAAGCCACCAAAAGGAGCTGCGGTCCTTTAAATGTTGCCCCCAAGAAATCGATGCGATTTCGCGTACGATTTACTGTTAGTAAGAGCTACTATTTTACAGTATTGGTCAAAATTAATTTCAACCATAGGTGTGCAAAACCGGGGGAGGGGGTAAATTTATTTATTATGTTTTTTATCCTTTGACAATTTGACACCAAACTATGATTTATTATCTAAGATTACATAAAAAAGGTACTCTTTATAAAATGTTGTAAGACCAACCATTTAAGAGATATGCCCGTTTAAATGAAACACTGCACGGTGAAGAGCTGAAATTAAGCAATGAAAAGGCTTTACATCACAAAAATTGTACAATTTAGGTATTAGGGGCCACCTTAACGACTAGTTAAAATCATTCTTGTCGCATAGTAACTTCAAAGTAAAATTAAACGACATTACGTCAGAAAAATTTCATTTACAATATGGCACACCACAGGGTCCTATAATATTTTCTTTAAACGTTAACGATTTGTTAGATGAAATTTTGGATGGTGAAGTTTTTATGTTCGTTGATGATATGACAATAGTAGTTACAGGTGAAAGAGAACTAGAAATAAGTAACAAGGTTCATACAGCAATTTTACAACGGTGTAAAAAACAAATTAATTATTCTTCCTGAAAAAACTGAATACATCGATTTTTGCGTTTCAGCTAGGTAGCAGTCAAACCATCAGTTATTCATTATTGATTTAAAAATTACTTAAAATTAATTAATTAAAGATTAAAGACTTAGAGTTTGAACGTTGACAGCGGAACATCGCAAGTGCGACTCCGCTTCATCGAGTGAATTAGTACAAACATAATAATTTATTCGGAGTTTGTGTAAATTATCGCAGTAAATAGCTAAGTGTTTTCCGGTAAGAAAATTTATAATTACCTATGTAAATTGTTAAATTAACGAAAATCCATACAATTGATGAACTATACACGCTATAAGTGCGAGATAACGATACGCGTAATCTTTCATAACAAAATAGTACGATAATAAAAATAAATACAAAACTTAAAAATAAATTCTAAAAGAAGCTATTTAAGCGTGTATTGAATAACAGATACGACTAATGAATGATAACACGGATAAAAGGCACAGAGCAAATAGCGTAGGGCAGTTGGACCAATACTTTAAAAGGAAAAGGCAAGATACTATTAAAGAACAAGACGTATTTATAAAAGCAGAAAAACACAAAGATCACCACAGGCAGAAAACACTTACTACGTAAACACTAACGCAGACAAAAACCAAGGAGAGGAAACGATACTAGAGATGGATATAATTATAAAGAAAATGGAAGAATTAAAAACGAGTTGAAACAAGAAATGAAGAAAAACCACGAAGAGATGAGAGATGAATTTAGAATATTAATGGAGGAATGGGAAGAAAAGGCAAAGATATGGAAAGAAGAAAAGATAATTTTGGAAAGCAGAATCACTAGACTGGAAGAAAAATTAGAGCGTCAAGAAAAAGAAAAGAAAAAACTAAATATTGTTATAAAAGGCCTGGATGAAACTAAGATAGAAAGCAAAGAAAAAATAGAAAAATGGTTGGAAGAAAAACTTCAAATACAACCGAGAATAGAACAAACCTTTACAGTAGGAAAAGACAGACAAAAGCAAATAGTAGTTGTAAAAATGCAGAACTGGGAATCAAAACAAGAAATCATGCAACAAAAGAAAAAACTATACGGGACAAAGATAGTAATTGAAAATGACTTAACCATAAAAGAAAGATCAACACAAATGAAGCTAAAAGAAATAGCCAATAAACTAAAAGAAGAAGGAAAGAAGGTCAAAATAGGATATAAAAAGCTTATCATAAACAACGTTGTTCATATATGGGATGAAGAAAAGAAGCGATAAGGTTACATGAGTCAAAAACGGGTAAAAGAAAAACAATGGGATGGACAAATGGAGACAACATACGGCAAGAACTTGATGAACGATATGGAAACAACAATAAACGAACAAGAAAAACACAAAAAGGGAAACATGAGTTTATTCAACTTAAAAAGAAATGCGGAGAGAACAAACATTAGTGTTAGACAAGAAACTTTAACAGGAAATAATGTGACAAACAAAAATCTGGAAACACAAAATCAAATATGGAAAATAGGGTTCTGGAATGTTAGGAGTGTAACGACAAAAGAGCAAGAACTAATGTATGAATTTCAGAAGACTAAACTAGACGTACTAATAATCACGGAAACAAAGAAAAAGGTCAAGGTATACAAGAAATGAAAAATGGAGATATTTTTATATATAGTGGAGTAGAAGAAAACAAAAGAGCAATGGCAGGAGTTGGGTGCTTGATCAAAAAGAAATAGCAATGAAGATGCAAACATACAAATGCTGGAATGAAAGGATACTGATGGTAGAATTTAAAGAAAAAAAAGGGAATAAAGTAACCATAATAGCAGTATATGGACCCGATGAGAATGATACAAAAGACAATAAAAATAAATTTTGGGATGATTTAGCTCTAGTAACTGAAAACAGCGGAGGAAAAACATTTGTAGCTGGGGACTTTAACGCTAGAGTGGGAAAACAAGAAAGTTTAAACGGGGAGTAGTAGGAAAGTTTGGAGAAAATGTTAAAAATAATAATGGAAAACGCTTAATTGACTTTTGTATAATAAATAACTTGATAGTAGCGAACACGTTCTATCAACACAAAGACATCCACAAATATACACGAGAAATGCCGAGTAGAAATGAAAAGTCAATTATTGATTACATACTGGTACAAAAACAATACAGAAGAGAGGTACTAGACGTTAAAGTCCATAGGGAACCAGAAATATACAGCGATCATTACCTAGTTATTGCAAAAATAAGATATGAATTGGAAGACAGAAAAAGATCAGATAGAACAAAGAAAGTAAACCACAACACAATCAGAACATACAAACTAAATAAAGAAGAAGAACGAAAACGATACCAAGAAGTCATAAGTAACAAAATAAGAACGGCAAAGAAAATCTAGACGAAGCAAGCATCGATGAAATATGGAAGTTTTTAAAAATACTGTAATTACTACTGCAGAGGAAGTATGTGGAACAAGCTGCATTTCAAACAATAGGAAACAAACAAAGTGGTGGAATGAGAACCTAAAGAAAGAAGTGCAAATAAAGAAATCTATGTGGAAGAAGTATCTTGGTAGGAGAAATGAAGAAACGTATAATAACTATAAACAACAAAGGACAAAAGTTAAACAATTAATAATAAAAGCAAAACAAGAAGCATGGGAAGAATTTGGAGAAAAACTAGAAGAAAATAAAAGGGAAACCAAAAGCTATTCTATAAAATGATAAAATCGCTAAAGAATGACACAACGTTACAGAATGGTAAGATAAGAAGCAAAACAGGCAAGCTACTAACGGAAGATATAGAAATTATGGACAGGTGGAGAGAATACTTCGAGCAACTACTAAATCCAGTAGTAAAGGATGCGAGCAGAACAAGTGAAGGACAACGAAAGTGACAGTCAGATAGAAAAGGGACAAAGCATAGACCAAGTAAAAATTGAAGAATTAAAAGAGGCGATCAAAAATATCAAAAACGGTAAAGCACATGGTTACGACCAAATAAAAACGGAGATGATAAAAAACCTAGGAGTTGATGGAGAAAATTTGTTACTAAATATCTACAACAAAGTATGGAAAGAAAAAGAATTCCAAAAGATTGGGAAATAGGTTTAATAGTTCCTATTTATAAAAAAGGGATAAAACTAATTGTAATAATTACAGAGGAATTACATTATTAAGTATCCCGATGAAAATTTATGAAAGAATACTAGTACAAAGACTTAGAGAAAAAACTGAAATAACGTTGGGTCAATCCCAAAGTGGATTTAGAAAGGGGTATAGTGTTCAAGACCACATAAGCACAATTAAAAATTTAATAAATAGGACATTACAAGGTAACCAAAAACTTTTCTGTGCATTTATTGATTTAGATAAAGCTTTTGACCGAATTAATAGAAAATTAATATGGGAAAGTTTAAAGAAAAGGCAAATAGATGAAGAATTGATAACCGCCATCAAAAGTTTATACAACAAGAACCGCAACTATGTAATCAGTAAAAACATGATGTCTGAACATTTCAATACAAATGAAGGAATACGACAAGGAGGAGTAATGAGCCCAGTACTTTTCACCTTATTTATGGATGAGATTATAAAGGATTGCCAAAAACAGTAAAAAAACAATTGTGGGATATCGAAACTTAAAAGCTGTATATATATCTGAATGTGCGTTTGCAGATGATGTGGCAATTTTGCAAAAACCGATCAAGATCTACAATGGAACCTGCAAGTATGGAACCAAGTGCTCAAGAAGTATCAAATGCAAATGAATATAAACAAGACAAAAGTGATGGCAGTGTCAAGAATTCCACATCAAATAAGAATTACAGTAGAAGGGCAAGATGTAGAACAAGTGAAGCAATTTGAATACTTGGGCATAACTATTGACGATTCGGGGCAGCAAGAACCAGACCTCATTAAAAGGATAGACAAGGCAAACAAATTATTCTATACTTTAAAAGACAAATTTATTACTCAAAGAGAAGTTACGATTCCAACTAAAATAAATATATATAAAACTATATTCCGTCCGGTTTTAACATATGGGTGCGAAACATGGGTAACAACAAATAAGGTCAAAAGTAAAATAGTAGCATGCGAAATGAAATATCTACGAAAAGTAAAAGGGATTACGATAAGAGATAGAATAAGAAATGAGTATGTCAGAGACGAGCTTGGAATAGAATCAATACTGCAATACATAGAAAATAGGCAACTGAGCTGGTGGGGACATATACAAAGAATGGCAAGTAACCGACAAGTGAAGCAAGTATTAGAAGCAAAAACGACAACTAAAAGAACAAGAGGAAGGCCTCTAGAATCATGGAATAATATAGTGGCAAAGTCGTTGACAAATAGGGATTAACGTGGAAAGAAGCAGAAACTTTGGCCAAAAATAAAAAAGAGTGGTGCAAGTTTATATATATAAAAAAAAAAAAAAAAAAAGTGAATAATGTGAAACAGTTGAAAGAGAATGGAAATTGTGGTTAATTTATTAGAGTATAAATTGTTTATGTGAATTATTATCTATGTATGTAATGTATGATGTAATGAGTATCTAAACAATAATTGTAATAGGATACACCCACCCTACACCGTTAAGGTAATATGGGTATTGATAATATATATATATAATTAAAGATTACAACAAATTAACAACACATCATTTATTTAAAATGAGTATATAACATACTTCTGTGACAAACATAAACTTGCAAAAAAAAACTTCCCGCTAACGTCGATACCCACGCACGACTCCACAACATTTATCAATTCACCGTCGGTTTCAAGGCGCTAACCGCTAACCCTGCTCTTCATCTGCAGATACAAGTGGTAGTGGTTTAAAAACTACCTGCTTTGAGTTAGTTAAATGGACAATATACAGGGTGCCCAGAAACTTTTCTGCCAAACAGAAACTACAGGTGCTAGAGGTTAATTTTATGTCGACTTAAATTAACTTAATCCGAAAATGCTTCCTAAGTGAGCTACAGCTCTTTGAAGAAGACATAGTTATATGAGTTTTTTTTTAAATCATTCAAAAATGCCGTTACTTAAAAATTTGTTTAATCAATAAATGATTACAAACTCGTCATTCTGTAGGAAAAGACCAACGGGTTTTTTTATTAAAAATGTTTTATTTTTTACTTTTTTTTATCTGGCACTAAATTTGAGAAATTCAAGATAATATCCGTAAATAATGTCATCTTCTTTGAAATCGATATCATGAACCGTTTTCGAGAAAAACAAATTTAAACTTGTCGAGTTTTTTACATTGTTTTGGAAATTTTAAAATAATTTTATTTCGTGAGGGTATAAAACAACAATTAAAATTAAAATAAAAAACAAAAATATAGATAATCAACAACATAAATAAGGTAATTAATTTTACAACAGATGCTGTGCATGACGACCATTTCATTCTTTTCTCCAAAAACCGTCTAGTTTTAATTGTATTTTTGAATGATTTAAAGAAAACTCATAAATATAACGATGCCTTCATCAAATGGCTGTAGCTCACTTAGGAAGCATTTTGGGATTAAGGTAATTTGAGTTAAACCGACATAAAATAACCTCTTGTACCTGAAGTTTTTGTTTGGCAGAAGAGTTTCTGCACACCCTGTATATAGGGTGAATCACCACCGAGTGAAAGTTTTACAAGTTTTGGCATTTTAGTAGCTTTTAGGTTGATAAAGTTTACATTTTAAAATTATTTTGAAATATACAGTATGTCCCAAAAAAGTGTGGCGCATCAAAGTTATATTTTTTTATGGAACACCCTGTATTTTATTGCGGTTTATGTCCGACGGCCGGCCGTCCGTCCGTATGTAACAAGATATCAAGAAACCACCTGTCCGATTTTTATGAAACTATGAACAAGGATCTTATTTATAATTCCGTAGATCTGATTAGATTTTTGGCATATTCTATGCAGCCAAAAGGGCTGTTAACTTACACATATTTTCGAATTTTTTAAATGTTTAGAAAAATATTTAGTTTACACATATTTGTTTTAAATAAAAGTTGTTTATAATTTAATTATATTTATACAACTTTTTTGTTTAAACTTTTTTGATCTGGTAAGTAATTACATACAGGGGGACTTTTTTTCGATGTTTAGCACAGGGATCTCGGAAACTAATAAATATAGAGAAACAGTTAAATGGGGAAAGAATTGTATTTTTACGAGATCACTAAAATGTGCCATTTGTTTTTCCAAAAAAATGCACGGCTACCTAGATATTTCAAAAAATAAGTTTTTGGTAAATTCGTTTGGTGTATGTTGCTTTGTTATTATTTACTTTACAAAAAATTTATAGAGAAAAAAAGTTTTAGGTATTTTTGTGATAAATAATACAGTTTAGTCGAAGTTTTTATTTAACGTATAATTTTTGAGTTATGATACAAACTTTTGTTTTTTCTAATGGAAACCATAGTCGGCTATGACTTCATAATAAATACATATGCATTTTCAACGATTACAATGATATACCATATGTCCCAGTTATTTTTATAAATAAACATCAATACTGATGGGAGAGTATGCTCGTCAATAATTAGCAAGTGAAAATCACTCATAGTTTGTATTTGTGTTGGTTAAGGTGTTTGAAACCATCACTTTGAATTTCTCTAATGAAGAAAAACGTAATATGAAGAGTGTTATATTTTGTGTCATAAAAATGCCGTGCAATCTTCACAACGATTTTGAGCTCTATTTTGATCGTCGGCAGCTTTCTCTACCTACCTATAAAAGACTTCTGTAGATTAAAAACATTACAAGGAGTATTAATGATAAGGCAGAAGTAAATGTGCTAGCTTGTGTACTGCAGTTTTGATTTTAACTCGAAAAATTTAAACTGAAGCAGGCATATTACAACGTACAGTTGTACGAATACTAAAAAAAATAAGTATCACTCATATAAATTGCCAGTTACGCAAACGTTACATCCAGGTGATTTCAATAAACGCATTGAGTATTGTACCTGGTTTACTAAAATGTATGGAGCTGACTCACAGTTGAAATTTAAAGTTTTGTGGTCAGATGAAACGCAATTTACCAACTGCGGCATGTTTAACAATCCGCATCACGTTGAACAGAGAAGACTCCAAGTAAGATTTGGATTAATGTTTGGTACGGGGTCATTTGTTCAAGAATTATTAGTAATCCGCACATTTTTAATGGTACACTGACGGGTGACCGTTACTTTCATTTTTACAAAACGATTTTGATAACATGTTAGACGAACTACCTTTGCACATGCGTGGTATGCTCCAATGGTTTCAGCACGATGGGGTACCACTACACAATTAGGTAACGGTGCGAAATCATTTGAATCAAACATTCCTAACTCATGTATAGGACGAAACGCGCCCGTTGCTTGACCATCTCGATTTATGGGGAACGCCACAGAAGATGATCTTAGAAAAGCTGTTCTAGAAACTTTTGCTAATATTGATGCACGTTCCGTTCGAAAAGTTAGAAATTCTGTTTTAAAACGGTGTACTACGTGCATTAACTAAAACGGTAGATCTTTTGAAAACATACTGACTTAAACACTATACACAATTAAATCAGTTACGTTGCTTTGCTCCCTTTTTTATATTTTATTTAGATTCTAAGTTTCGTTGTTGTTTTTTTAATTTATCGTTTACAGGTTTTTTGTTTGCTTGTTGTTGGTCGCGGATATTAACATTACTCTTTATTAAGAAACTCACAAGAATTTAATTGTGGCTTTCCAATTAATAATTGGGCCTTTTTTTAGGAGTTTGGCTTTGTAGGACTTTATTACATGTTAGTTGTTCTGAATAGAACCTTTGTACT
Organism: Abscondita cerata; assembly: GCA_030710515.1. Taxonomy (NCBI): domain Eukaryota; kingdom Metazoa; phylum Arthropoda; class Insecta; order Coleoptera; family Lampyridae; genus Abscondita; species Abscondita cerata. The sequence goes on from JALBCR010001337.1 coordinate 129,564, forward strand.
TTTATCATTGTGATGTTATTTTTGTTAATTTATTAACTGTATTCTACTTAGATTTAGAATTAATGTAGATGCTTACTGGATTTGCTAATAAGAGCTGTTATACCGTCGACCATTATCTTTAAATGCCTCGATAAAGACCTGACTTTTCCGGTCGAAACGTCGGCAAACAAAAAGTCTATGGTTATAGATTGATGACTCATCTTACAAAGCTAAACACTTTTAAGAATGTAAACTCGCAATAATTTGTTATTGTTGATATTCTTTGTATGTTTTTGGATTATAGTTACTAGTATTTTTTGTTTTATCTTAAACAGAATAAACAACTCCTCACAAACTAATTGAGCTTGTAATTTTTAAATTAAAAAAAAAGTAATACCAATCTAACTTCCATTTTATTATTCAACTTGACGCGTATCTTAGTAATTGTTTCCATTGCACACTATTCAAGAAGTTTAAAAAAAAATCAAAATTAACCATAAGTGATTTATTTATAAAAATAAATATGACATACGGCATATCATTGGAATCGTTGAAAATGCACCTTTACTATGAAATCATAGCCATTAGAAAAATAGAAGTTTGTGTCATAACTCAAAAGTATACGTTAAATAAAAATTTTGACTAGACTTTTAGTATTTACCACAAAATACCTAACACTTTTTTTTAATAAATTTTTGTAAAGGCAATAATAACAAAACAACAGGCAACAAACAAATTTACCAAAATCTTATTTTTTGAAATATCTAGTTAGCCGTGTATTTTTTCAAGAATGAAAAGCACGTTTGTTTAAGCTGAAAAAACTACATTTTTTCCCATTTAACCGCCTCTCTATCTTTACTAGTTCACGAGATCCCTGTGCTACACATCGGAAAAAAAGCACTCTGTATATAACAATCACGTGACAATAATTGTTGTAACAGTATCACCACTAATATAATTATCAAATTGTTGGAAATTCTATTTCTATAGCTTTTGTTTGAACCATTTTTTTCTAAAATGCAATTTTATATTCACTTATAGGGCGTGGAGTTCTGCGATAAACGCTTGTTTTAATTTTTATTTTGAAAAATTGCCGCAATACAAATACATCTCTATTATTTTTAATCAAAAATACATCTGTGGTTTTTAGATACATCGTTAACAAACTCCATAACCCGTTACTAGCTTATTACATGCAATTTTAACTGTCATTACAGTATAGTACAATTCTGTATTCCACTTTGTAATGAAGACAAATTCTATTCTTGTATAATTCTTTCTGTGGAATAAATGTATAACATATATTTTTACCTTCGTTAAAGTTTTGTTGTTTATTTTTTAAAGTTGATTCTTTCAAACGCATATTAACTTTTTTTTTTTTGTTAAAAGGGAAAAATATAACATTTTTAAAACGTCACAAACAAAAGGTTTGCTTGTCGCAAATGTACTGACAACGATTTCTAGCTTATATATTATATTTTGTTGAAATAAATAAGCAAACGCATTTTTACGTGTTCAACAATTTAAGTTTTATTATTTTTTTAAAGATTATTATTTCTAAAAAAAGTGTTGAAAAGTTAAGCATTTCGGCAACGGTGGTTAGAAATAATATAGATTCTATTCTGTTTTTTCATTCTGATTTACAAACTTGTAAAGTGCCTTTCTAACTTTTATATAAAATATTATAAGTTTTAAAGGTTTCTTTTTATTTGTTTAAATTTGTGTCAGCATAATATTAAAAAGTTCTTACACTTCATTAGCAAATCACATGAAAATTTAGTTTGCCGATTTTTTATTTATACTAATAAATATGAAATATTGATGTTTGTAACAGATTCCAACGTCTAATTTTATACAATTGAAGAAAACAACTAAAAACAAAACCTACAAATAACTTAAACATGCTCATTTCAGCTAAAATAATTATAAATTTCTGCAACTTCCGATTATGCCGGAAGTAGACCATAACCTTCTTATTTTAAATAGAATGTTCTAGTTTTATTAAAGTTTTGAAATCGACGCTAAATTGTAATATAATTTTATATAATACATCATATACCGTGTGTCCCACGGAGAACGCAACATAGGACTTTTATTAAGGCAAAATATAGAATAGATCTACTAGTGCCTTGAAATTTTCAACCAATGCGACGTCGGTATGTGTCTATTTGATTGCTCTGAAGTTGCAGCAACCAACTTAAATTTGAATTATTAGCGCTACTTTTATAACTTTCTGCAATAATGTGTGTGTATACAACTGCTGAAAAAGTTCAAATGGTTAAATGGGTATGCAGTGGTGAAAGCTCTAGAAACTGTTCAGCATGTTTTGCTACACTTTTTCAAGATCGACCGATTCCAAGTGATAGTACAGTCATGCGAGTATTTCACACCTTTGAAAATACTGGCAGTGTTCACAAGCGGCCAAAGTTGGTGCAGCTTGACAGAACTAACAACAACAACGACGAGATTGATGTACTAGCAGCAGTTCAGCATAATCCGATCATAAGTGTTCGACAATTAAGTGTTGACTGCGGTCTAAGTACAAGTCGTGTACATAGAATACTAAAGAAACACAAGTATAAGTCCTACCATTATTCTCAGCATCAAGAGCTTTTTAGAAGGGATGCGGAAAAAAGATAAGAATTTTGTGAAATTTATAATAATGACGATAACTTTAAATCTGTGTTTTGCTGCTGTTAAGTACCGTGACCTATTAATTGAGCATGTGCTACCAGCATTGCACGAAGTTGCTGAAGAGGATACTGTTGTTTGGTATCAGCACGATGAGTGTCCAGCTCATAGTGCTAATCTGGTAAAAGGCGTCTTAAATGGTGCGTTGCTCAGAACTTGGTTTGGAAGAGGTGGTGAAATTGCTTGGCCACCGAAATCACCAGATTTGTCTCCTAATGACTTTTTCTTATGGTCATAAATTGCCTCTAAAGTGTATTCAGATCGACCACACAGAAGTTTGCTTTAATGTTCCGGCAAACGTAATCTCTAATGTGCAACGCAATTTTTATAATCAATTAGGGCATTGTTTAGCAGTAAATGGACAGCAGTTTGAGCATTTAATATAAGCAGTTGCTGGTTTAAATAAAATGTAGCTTTCACTTCTGCATACCTACCCAAAAACCAAAACGGTCCTTTTCAGGACCACCAAAAATCACAAAAATGAATTTTACACGACTTTCAAAGAAAATCAATTTTATTAATAAACATAATTTAAATTCATTTTACAAAGGTTTAGCAATTGTGTGCATAGATCTCATGTGTGCATTTGCAGAGATTTAAATTTATGATCTGAAATTTAGAATATGAAACAAAGAAAATAATTTAAAATACAAACCTTATTCTTTTGTGAGTTCAAACCGAGGTTCAAACATTCAAAGCTGTTAACTATTTCGCATTCTCAAATAATCACAACATTTTTGTTTACCTACATTTAGCTTGTACGACTCCTGCAAATAATATTCCAAGTTAAATCACTTTTTAGGTAGGTACTAAAATAATAATATTCCTTGCCTATGAAACTGTCGTCTCCTGGTTCTTCCTTCATCGAGTTTTACACAAGTATCGGTCTTATATCGTGAAGTTCTTAACATGCTGTATAAAAATGAAACCTGAATCCGTTTACATAATTATACTTTCATAGGCACTTTTAATCATATTGATATAACTGCATCTTAAATCAGCTTAATATTCTTTATAATGTACTTTTTGTTTATAACCTAAAATTAATTTACGAAAATAATTATGCGTAATTATGTAAAAGAATTAGTTGTACTTACTTGAGAAAGCGATCACATCAAAGCGACTAAACAATTAGAATTTTCGAAAAAACAAAATAATAAATTTTTAGGTTGAGAAATGTCAAAAGGAATATTACAGTTGTGGTAGACATGACAATCGTCACACACACAAACCGCTCTCTCTTTCTTACTTTAACTGACACAACGCACGTCGTATCGCGACGGTGAAATATATCATACCACAAGTAGATCCGTTCTATATTTTGCCTTAATAAAAATCCTATGTTGCGTTCTCCCTGGGACACACGGTATTTAAAATGTATTATTTTTTATTATTTCAGTTTTTTCGTAATTTTTGACAGATGCATCCTTTCAAAAAAAAATCTTATTTTAATTCTTAGTTAATCAGATCAAATATTTTTAGTATTTGAACAAATAACACTTATAGCTTCAAACACTTCAAAACTTTATTCAAAAATTTATACAAGGTGCTCACAAAATATTGTCAAAGTTTGCTACTTAAATAACTCTAAAAATTAGTTGTTTAAAATGGCAACCCGGTTTTTTCTTATCACGATTGAATTCTACACTGAAATTTAAAGAGACTTTGTTTATATCTCAAATTAATAGTTTATGCAAAAATTTAAAAAAAAATGCGAATTTTTGTGTTGATAACATAATTTTTAATTATCAGTTGACTTTGTTTTTAAAGGAGCTACAAAAAACAAAAGCTTACGTATCAACAAACAAACGGTAGAAATAATTAGATTTTGAAAAACACAAATTTCAGTTCGAACATTTATTTTAGATTAATTTTTAATTTTTGTGTTGGTTTTCTTTCTGTAATGTTCTGAAATTATTAGTTGTTTAACTATTATGCTAGTATATTTTAGTCATTTGTCGCTTTTGTTTTTAGTTGTTTTTTTCAAATCAAAGCAACTGATTAAAAAAAACTATAAAAAGTCCGAAATTTCAGATTATAACATTCTATTTAAAATAATAATGTTATGGTTTACTTCCGGCACAACTTGAAATTAGTTACGGAAATGTCGTTGCCAAAAATCATCCTCCCTATGGATTAGCATTCGTTGGTAACAAAATAAATTTGCATTAATCAAAATTTGTGTTTTTTTTAAATATGGAAGAATGACACTTTGAGAAATATACTAAGTGACATAGAAAGAAGAACGCCCAGTAATAATGAATTTATTTGAACAATTTTTGGCATACTAGTGTATACGAATTAGATTAGTAAACGATCACAATTTGATAAAAATTAAACTGTTAACTTCTTCAAAAAACTTAATAATGTGTTGCTCCACCACGATGTCTTGTGCACCCATTAACACGTCTGGGCATACTTCTAATGAGGTGATCGATTTCTTCTTGAGGTATCTCATCCCATGCTATCTGTAACTGATGCTGCAAAGCCGCTAGAGTTTGTGCAGGGTGAGGTAAATTGAATAATCTTCTTCCCATAATATCCCAGACGTGCTCGATGGGCGAAAGATTGATTGGCCTCAAAATGAGCCAAAGAAACCCTAGCAACATGAGGTCGTGCGTTGTCTTGTTGGAATGTGCTGTTAGGGATGGTCTGAACATAAGGTACAATATGGGGTCTACGACCTCCTGGATGTAGCGCGCAGCGGTCATGTTACCTCTAATGAAGACCAAAGGTGACCTACTTCTAATAGCAATAGCTCCCCATACCATCACTCCAACTGTGGTGCACATGCCTATTCACAGAAAATTGGGGATCTTGTCTTTCACCGCGCCGTCTTCTCACCCTTGCACGACCGTCATGCATACCCAAACAGAATCTGGATTCATCACTAAAGACAATTGAATTCCATTCTTGGTCCCAATTTGCCCGTTCTCTACACCACTAGAGACGATAACGTCGATGCTCTGGAGTCAGTGGTTGCCGAAAATTATGGCGTCTTCGCACTGGAGGCATTGTGATTGAATTAAAGAAGCTCTTTGAAATGCAATTTAAATCGCTTAAATGATAACTGTACTTACAAATGCTTAATTCATTGTTTTAGGGCTACTTAATCGTAAGTGTTTTTGAATGAGGTTAACTAAACAACCGCTAGGGCAATATGGCTGAAAAACTGATCGTTTTTTATCTTAATATAAACAAATATATTTCCAAAAAATATTTACGAAATGTTCATTATTACTGGGTGTTCTTCGTTCGATGTCACTTAGTATAGTTAGTAGTAGATAATTAAAAATTTAGATATTAAAATAAGTATATTTTAGCACGAACTTTGGTGTTGGAATGCAGTCCATCTTTAACGATTTTCGGGAAACTTTTATTTTTTATTTTATTATTACCAAAAAGTAGTACGTTTTATTAGTTTTAAAATGCGTTAATAATTGATTTTCAAATCTTAACATCTGTTTTTGTTTGCTGCTCTGATGACCTAGGTCTATAAAGTTGGCCGTACCAATTGACGAATTTAAAAATATTTGATATTGAAATTTTGTGTTAATTTTGTGATAATTATTGCTGACAATTAAAAATTTTGTAGCTAACATGTTTAAAACGTTATTAACAAAAACAAATGGGTATGGCCGACTTCACGTGGCCGAACCCACCTGATCAATTTGACACTTTTATTACGGTATAATTTTGTTATAATTATGTGCTATTATTGCTGATAATTAAAAATTTTGTGCTGGTAGTTCTAAAAAGTTGTTAGGAAAATAACTGTTTCATGAAATATCAATTTTTCAGTAGATTCAAATGTTCGTTGCCTAAAATTATTTTTTTTATTAATAATGGTAAGAGATATATGTGCCAAACCTGGTAGTAAAAGACGTAAAATTTTATGCGATAACCTAAAATAAAATAAAAATTGGGTCATTGTGTTTAAAATGACAAAGTTGGGATCCACTTCCGGTATAACCAGAAGTGGCAGCGCCATGAAAATATCAGCAGGAATTAGACCATGTCCATTTGTATAGAGTTACAAGTTTTCAGCTGAATCGGTTTTTTCGTCTCATTATCGTCTAACATGCTATCGTCGAGACACACCCAAGTATAACCCAAGTAGAAAATATACCGCCTTAATAAATATTTTTTGCAATTCATACAAACAAAGTTTTGTTAACAGTTTATACATTTACAGAGATTGTTTTCAAATCTTTTACCAGTTTTGGTAAATATGTAGATATACAACTAAAACTAGATTTGTATGTATTGCAAATGACATATTTAGTGAGTCTCATAAATCCACATTTGTGTATATTGGTTGTCACATATTTATTAAGCATCGTAAAATTACATTTACATAGAATGGAAGTCAGGGATTTATCAAGATTTAAAAATCCAGATTTACGTAGATGGAACTAAGACCTTAAGTATATACCCCTCTAATTACAATAATTTAACAACAAATTAAAACGTTATATCCGCCCCTGTAATTATTAATGCTGAATTTTTGTAATTATACCGAATTAAGTAAATTTAAAACTGGCAAAATTTGAATATATCGGTGTATCGGTACCATCAAGTGCCACAATGCATCCGATATCTGATTTTGAAATTTAGCAACGAACTTTGTTTCGGGTACTTGCTGAACATTTGCAAATAGGGAAATTTTAGATTGGTTGAACAAAGTTATAGTTATCATTTATAAATATGCATATTTTAACAATATTGATAATGTGATACATTGGTTTACAAATGTATAATAAAAATGTATCAATGACAAAACAATATATAGAAATGTAGTTGTTAAGGGAATACTCCATCAAGTGATGTAACGGAGGCCAATATTGGTGAATCTAGTTTCAGTTAATATTGGTTATTAAATATTTGTATACCTACATTGAAACTAGCAATTTCTTTAAATATTTAACCTGGGTTTGTCTAGACCGTTTTTTTCCCAATATTAATCGCAACAATATCAATGTTTAATTTCTCATAGGGAACTATATTCTAGCACGCATTTTGGTGTTATAATACAGTCAATTCTAGTACGATTTTTGGTAACTTTTATTTTTTATTTCATTATTGCCTATGTCAGCAGTACGAATATCTCATATTCTAATTTTCTGGTGCAGAATGTAAAACGTTTCAGGAAACTTAGAAGAGAAATAAGGATATGGAGCTTACAGTTCCAAAAAATAAAAAATCTTTACATTTGAACAGATCCATGCTAAAATAATAATAAGTGGTTATGTTTAATTATGAGAAAGTATATTTAATAACTACGCTACATTATCCTCTTCTGTTAATAGTGGATGAGTTTACACATCAAGAGGTTAATCGACAAAACTCAAAAATGCATAATATTGTCCCGTTCTGCATATTCTTATGCAAGATGCAAAATTTGTAAGTAGGAACAGTACAAGAAACAACTTAGATAACCTCCACTTCAATAAAGACCTATTTGCATAATTGAAGTTAGCACTATATATGGAAATCATATTGACTATTGCGATAACTCAAAAAAGAAAAAATGTTAAAAAAGGAGATCATTATGACAAAGCGCCATTTGTTCAAATTGTTCATGTCTATGAAGAATTTTCTCAAATGAATGTGCCAGAAGAAGTCCAAAAGCAAGCTATAGATATAAACGAGAATTTAAAATTGGCAGAAAAACGATAACGTAACTGGCATAACGGAGGATGTTACAAAAATAACTGCTTTAAAATCAACATTAGTTGAAATTGATTTGTTCATTGTGATGCAGTATACATCAGGCAAACAACAGCATTGATTATAAACTTATAACAGTTTCTAGTAAAATTAAAAAATTTAATATCGATCTTAACAATTTAACTTGTTTTTACTAAAAAAAATTAGCTTTCATTTTAATAAACCTAAAAATTTTAAACACAAACTATTTTTAACAAAAGACTTTTAATTAAAAGCATCAAAGTGAAATTTGATCTTTAAAACAAGTGAAATGGATGTGTATTACTACAATTTAATATGACCTTAATAATATTAACAAGCTTTTACCTAAAAATATATACAAGTTGTTTTTAAATTAAGAGTACGCAACTTTTTTCAATGGTTTATAATGTAAGTGAAATTTAAGTAAATTAAATTACTTTATATAGAAAATGATTGTATAATTGTTGATGTAAACTTAGATCATATATTATTTAAAGAAATTAAGTGCAAAATAACTAAAGAAGCTAATTATATTTGGCAAAACATTAACAATTAAATGAGAATTAAACAAAAAAAAATGTTGTGTTAATTTCTGAATCAATCGGATAATAAAATCATTTTGTGTGTTTCGTAAGGGTATGTTATTTTTTCAAAGACTAATTAACTTTGAAAACAACAATCTACTTATTCTTTGAACCTAAATAAACATTTATATAGAGATAGAGTCGGTTTAGTTAATTTTCTATTACTATTACTCTGTTATTCTATTCAGTGTAAATTGGGTTTGTAGTGCAGTGTTAGCTTCCATTAAAGCACTTCAAACTAACAGAGGAGCTTGTTTCCAAACGTTTGTAGAAAATTTCACGAAACAATCGTATTTACATTGACAAAGGTTCAGTTGAGAAGTATGTAAAATTACATTAAATAGAATACAAACAAATTAAATTTACAAACTCTAAAGTGGACAGTTAGATAAAATAATATTCTGATTTATTTTAACTTCCCGTACCAAAGGTAGTCATAATTACAATGAATTAATTACGCAATTACATAATTAGTCAAATTACTTTTCACGTTTTAATATAAAAGCGCATGTCTGTGAACTAAGACGACTAAGTTTGCACGACTTTTCTTTAAAAAAACTCAAATACATTAGGAAATATATTAATGTTTAGTGGTGATACCATTCAATTAAGTTCCAACTACCATCATCAAGTAAAATTAGTGAATATGGTCAACACACGTAGGAACAGGCCAATAGTTCTGCCGAAATTGGTGATATTGTTAAAGCCGCCATGATTAAATTATGCGATGACGTCGACTTTATAGAGAAACTAAGCAGCGGTATTTTTGCAAAAATACAGAATCAAGTGAGTACCGAATTAATGATTTGTAAAATCGAGGTACGTGAAATAAAATCAGAGAACAATCGTCTAATGGGGAAATAAAAGTGCTTCAAGAAAAAAACAACGAATTTGAACAGTATAGCAGGCGAAACTCAATTCGTGTATTTGGGGTGAAAGAAGAAGAAACAGAAAATGTAACAACATCAATCTTAATAGTATATTACGTAACGAGAATTGTAAGATGCATATTACGTACGACTGTGAGAAGTGAGTGAGTGAGTGAGAGTCACGGGAGTACGTAATTGCTTTACAATTCAAATTATGTACTATACTTTATCTACGACCACCTGAATACCGCTGACAACTTTTTGTAATTAGGATTGCAATATATTATGTTAGTGTGTATAATATAATATAATATACAGGGTGTCTCAAAATTGACGCCCGTCCTTTCAGAATATGAATCGGGGGGCTAAAACGAATTAAAACGTAAGAATATAAAAATTGCGTTATGTCCATGGTTACAGAGTTATTGACAAAAACAAAGATCTAACATTCAATGTTTACACTTTATTAAAAACGAAGTCAGCTAAAAACAAATGAGTAGCATAGAATGCTATGGTAATGTTAAATGTTAATTATTAGTTCTGTCAACTTTTGTCATAATAAGTATAAGTACAATTTCATACGGTTATTTATTTTAAAATGGAACGTCATTATTCCAATCGAGAATATGTTGATATGTTAAAAGTATTAGATGCGCATAATGATAATGCCAGTGCTGCAGCTAGAGCATATACCGTAAAATAAATCGTGCAAATATTTGCATTGAAGTAGGAGGCGATTTGTTTGAACACCTTTTATAAATTAATTTCTTGTTTTGTAACAAATATTCGTTTTTAATAAAGTTTAAACATTGAATGTTAGATCTTTGTTTTTTGTCAATAACTCTGTAACCATGGACATAACGCAATTTTTTTATTTTAACGTTTTAATTCGTTTTAGCCCCCCGATTCATATTCTGAAAGGACGGGCGGCAATTTTGAGACACCCTGTATATTGAAGGGATCACCATTCACTTCATATTTGAGTTTGTCACATACGGGTACCTTATTTATGTAGTCGTATTCAACTTCTCCTCATTTCTTCTCATAAACACTTCCAAAGTCTAAGTAGTTTTATAACATCATTAAAGTTGAACATAGTATTTTCTGTTACCACGTTCTTAAGAATATTGTTTTGTCTTTAAAGGATTGAACCAAATGAAGGGCTTCGATAGCTCTAGACGCTGGTTCGAGCTGAACTTTTCTTTTTCTACTAACGTAGGTGTAAAACTACATTTTGTGTAGAGCACTATTTATTGTAATAATTAACACATACGAATATTTTATAACTTGAGATTTAACCATTTAAAAATGTATAAAGGAATTTGAAACTGCTATTACATTCTACACATCTGTAACGGTTTACTGCAAAACCAAGAATGAATATACCTGCAAGTTCAGGCTAACAAAGCCGAAGGGTGGTATATCCCACCTTAAACAGAAAGGGGGGGCTAGGGCTAGTCCAAAAGAATAAATTCTTATCCTAAAATTTGTATAGTAAAATGTAAATGTAAATAAATTTAAACTTATTCTAAATTAACAACATAACCGGCAACCTACAGTATCTTGCTTACAAAAAAAAACCTTGAAAATTATTTTCAATGCACGTTAACTAGCTTTAGGGTATTGCCACTGGAAAGTCTCACTGTTGCGGATCTGATAACGCCATCGGGGGCTCTATATATTTCGACGACCCTGCCAAGACTCCAAGATAGAGGTGTGTTGTCTTCCTGTATGAGTACTAAAAAGTCGATTTGGAGTAACTCTTGCATGTGTTGAAACCATTTCGTTTTTCGCTGTAAATCTGGAACAACTTCTGCACTCCAACGCTTCCAAAAATGCTGAACTAAGCGTTGGGCACGTTGATACAAGGACAATCGATTTTCTTGCAAGTTTAACAAATCAGGCTCTGGTATGGATTGAAAGGATCTACCAATTAAGAAGTGACCAGGGGTCAAGGGGTGTAGATCGTTTGGATCTGAGGACATGGAAGACAATGGTCGGGAGTTTAAGACGGATTCGACCTAAATTAAAACTGTATTGAAATCCTCATAAGTTAAATTGGCATTACCCTTTTTAAATGAATTTTAATGCATTTAATACCGCTTTCCCACATGCCACCTTGATGAGGTGCTCTGGGGGTAATAAATTTCCATCGTATACCTAGGTGACTTAAATTTGAAATTATAGATTTCTGAGTATTAGGGTATTGTAAAAATTTGTACAAGCCTTTCAGCTGATTATTGGCTCCAACAAAATTTTTTGCATTATCACTATATAAAGTGTGGGGTTTACCTCTACGTCCTATGAAACGTTTTAGGGTCGCCAAAAAGGCATCAGTTGATAGCTCTGTGACAAGTTCTAAGTGAATAGCCTTAGTAACTAGACATACAAATAAACATAGGTATGCTTTAATCAGTTTGTAACCTCGCGTTTTCTTATCCTTAATGAAAATTGGACCAGCATAGTCAAGGCCCGTATTGTGAAATACCGGTGCATTTGCATCCAAACATTCCGCTGGTAAGTTCCTAAGGTAAGGGATTATTGGAAACGGGACTAACTCTAAAACATTTTACGCATTTTCTGATTGCGCGCTTAGCGCAGCCTTTACCTGAAATAGGCCAATATAGTTCACGAACGCAAACCAACAATTGTTGAGGTCCACAGTGTAGTAGAGTAATATGATAATGTTTCATAATTAACTGTGTTAATGTATGATGGCTTGGAAGCAGCAGGGGTGTTTTTTCTCAAACTTATATTTGAATTTCTAATTCGACCTCCCACTCTTAATAATTGACATTCATCTAAAAGGGATTTAAAGACAATATATTTGATTTTGTCTTTAATTTCTTCTTTACCAGCAATTGCTTAATTTCATTTGGAAAAGATTCTCGTTAGCAGATTTTCACTAAAATATTTGAAGAGTGCTGTAGTTCGGCAGTGGTTAAGGAGCTAAAAATGCGGAACGCCAACGAAACCTTACAATTGAAAACAAATCAAATTTTTCGGTATCTGTAATTGGCTGTGTAACGGCGATAAAACTTGATTTGATTTTTCAAAATTCGTCTGTAGAAGATAAGAATTCAGGTTCGTTCCACCACAGGGAATTAACTAAAATGTTAGACGTTGAAATACCTCTTAAAACGAGGCCGGCAGGATTTTCCTCGGATTTAACATGATGCCAGAAACGGCTATCAAAGAGTTCTTGCACTGCTGCTATTTGATTTGCAATGAAAGTTTTATATTTGTTAACTGCAGAGTTTAACCAGTTTAAAACCACAGTAGAGTCTGTCCAAAGGAATACTTGACTGACTTCAATAGTTAATGATTGTTACTCTTTGCATTAATTCTGCCAAAAGAAGTGCTGCACATAATTCCAATCGTGGGATTGATATAATGCGTAAAGGGTCTACCCGCGATTTGGAGCATAATAAGTGAGAGGAACATTGAGTACCATTCCGGCACCTTACATAAATGCAGGCACCATAAGCATTGGAACTACTGTCCGAAAAACCATGAAGTTCTACTTGATTTGATGAAATTGGAATGACACATTGAGGAATTTGTAAGTCTCGCAAGAGAGTTAGTTGATTTTGAAATTGATTCCATTCGGAGTTGATTAAGTGAGGTACGGACTCATCCCATGTAAGTTTAAGTTCCCATAATTTTTGAATCAGAATTTTTCCTGTGATTATAACAGGAGATACAAGACCAAGAGGGTCAAAGCATTGAGAGACCATCGAAAGTATAGTTCTTTTGGAATTAGAAGGACCAGTGTTTTTAAATGTAATAGCGTAATAAATGGTATCTGATAGAGCATTCCAAGAAAGACCAAGTGCCTTTGCATTGGACCGTTCGCCAAGTGGAATACTTAGAAGAGAAGTATCGAAGTTGGAAGGATTTTCCAAAACCTCTGGAACATTTGACAAAAATTTTCTTAAGAGTATGCCGACCGATGAAAGAATTTGGGTTAGTTCGTCCTTTACCTGAAGAATTTCCTGTACAGTTTCCGCAGTGTAAAGTAAATCGTCCATATAAAAACAGGATCTAAGAACGTTGGAAGTTTTTGGAAATGTTTCATGATATTGATTGGCTAAAAATTGTAAACTTTTAGCTTAAGCTGTACCGTAAGTAACGGTATTTAACTGATAAGTATCGATGGTATCGTTTCGATGATTACGCCAAAAAATACATTGGAATTTTCTCAATTGTGGCTGAATATTTATAATCTTGTACATTTTTGCGCAGTCGCCAGTAAGTGCAATTTTGTGTTGGTGAAACCGCAGCAAAATAGAAAAAGATCATCTTGAAGCATTGGGCCGACAATTTGAGTATCGTTTATGGAAATATTTGTGTCAGATTTGGCACTGCCATCAAATACTACACGTAATTTTGTAGTAAGAGAGTTCGACTTAACAATGGCATAATGTGGAAGGTAAAATCTTGGTATATTGTTAATGCACAAGTTGCCATCAAGTGTTGAAATAACGACTCGACAATCTCTGTTGGATGCATCGTTCTCTTTGCTGGATATTTTAGTGGCATGACCTAATTCAATATATTTATGTATGAATTTGGAATATTCTTTGTGAAGAACGGCATCATTAGATATTTTTTTCTCTAAATTATAGAAACGATCTAAAGCTTGTTTTTTGGAGTCGCCCAATTGCGATAGTTCGGAATTGAATAGAAGGGATACGATAAGCTTTCCATCCTGGTCATGAGAGATAGTCCCAGCAAAATGAGTTTCGCAAAATTTCTCTTCTTTAGACAATAATGAAAATTTACTGAAAGGCTCGACTTTTTCAGTCTGCCAAAATTTAGAAATCAAATCCTGCAGCATGCTGTTAGGATTTAGAGAGGAATTGGTAATGGCACAGTTTGTATAAAGTACGTTGGAGTCTGAAATAGTGTTAGGGTGATTAGCTCCAGAAACGAAAGTGCCAGATATTACCCAGCCAAGAAGAGTTTTCGGTAAGATTGGTTTATATTTACCTAATGAAACTTGACCTATGCACATTAAAAAGAGTAAAAAATGACTCGCACCAAGTAGAATATCTACTGGGGCAGATTTATGAAATTTGTCATCAGCTAATTTGATATTAGATGGAATGATGATGTTTGAAGGACTGAAACTATTTATTGGAAGGTTTTCTGTAATATTTTTGATAACTAAACACGAAAATTCAATAAAAAAATATTTTAAAAAATATTTATTATTTAAATTTTTTATTTAATTAAATTTTTTTTAAAAATTTTTTTTTTTTTAATTAAAATTTTTTTTTTTTTTTTTTTTTTTAGTTCCAAAGTTATTATGCAAGGATGCAATTTTAATTTTAACGGCGCTTTTTAATAGCTTTTATTTTTTAATAACAATGAAGCTTGCGCAACTGCACGAAAGTAATTTGACTAAAAATCTGAAAATGATAGTATGTTTTCAGAACTGTTTAATGATATTATTCCGGCATCTGCGGATAATGCACGGTATTCCACTCGAATTAGTTTGATTTGATCCAACCTGAACTCTAATTGCTCCCATATAAATGGGTCCGTTTCTTCAGGATTAACTACCTTTGTAAATTCAGTGAAATAATTTAATTCATCCAATAACAATTCAAGTTTAGCATTTAAACGTTTGGCATCCTTTTCTTTGTTATTGGTCATTTTGAATTAGTAAAATTGAAATGAAATGGAAATAAATAATGAAATGTATACCCGTAACAAAGCTGTCAACTGATATAAAATGTATCTGTATCAGATAGTTAAAATGTTTTTTTTATTTAAACATTTGTGAAATAATTAACATTTGTGAAAGTAAGTTATTTTTTCCTTTAAAAAAAATATAACTTCAAATTGTTTGTCACCATGGTAAATGAAATTATAAATAAAATCCTGTAATAAGTATATCTGTAATTCTTAGTAAAAAAATACTAGGTACTGTAATTTTTAAAGTTTAAAACTGCTGTAATTTTTGACATGCAAAATACCCTCGAAGTAAATAACTAAATAAGGCTTAACTATAAATTCTAAAAATAGAATTTCAATGATAGGTTTCTATACTCAGTATACTATTGGCGGGGAATAATAAACCTGTCAGAATTATCGAATCTCCCGTATTGCAGTGGCGTAGGTACCTGATACGTTTGGAAAATCATATTTTTAGTAGGTAAATATACTATAATAGTAAAATCTACCTTGATATGAATTATTATGTGGTTTCTTTTATTGTTTCAATCCTTACTTTGTGGAATCTATTTTTCATAGTAAATAATTTAATTCAGCAATAATCCACCGTTTAATAAGATATAAATAGATACAAAACTTTTGTAAAACACAGTATTTGAATATAAAATTAAACTATAAAATCGATAAATGACAAATGTGTCGTTTCTCAATTTGTCTATTTTAAATTTTAATTTTATATAGGTACGTATACTGAGTTTTACAAAAGTTATGAATCTATTTGTATCTTATTAAACTGTGGAATATTTCAAAAAAATTATTTGCTATTATGTGGTTTGTTTCTTATTATTACAATTAAGAATCGATATAGCTAAATAAAGTAATTTTAAAACAATTATTCTTTAGCGTCAAAATGTGTGTTGGATTATCTATCATCAGGTAAAGTGGGGTCGTTAGCGCAGTCATTACGGCAGACGGGTTGTAATTTCTGCGAAAGATTACAGATAATTAGTTGTTTGACCGAAAGGCTTCGTATACTTTCTAAATGAAAAATATGTTTAGTTTGTTATTAACAATGAATCGGCTTGTTTGTTTGTTTGTGTGTTAGTGCAAATAATTTTGAAATGGAAAACTTTTCACCAGCAAAACGTGTTAAAAGTGGTGCGTTATCTGCTAATGAAAAATTATAATTTTAAATGTGCATGACGCTGTTCGATGTCAACACCCTGCAAAAAGTGTCGATGATATTGTAGGATTATGTTCTGCAATGACGGGAATATCAAAATCCACCATTTATAAACTAGTGAGGGAAAGAAAAATTTGGGACAAGTGCTTCACCCACTTCCATCTCCTGGTCGGCGCCAGATGGAATTAGATGATGCAATGAGGAATTCTGGAAGTCCGTTTTAATTGAAAAACAAGAGATTATTACATGGAGGAGAAATTATCTTCGGGAAATAAGAAAATATAGGCGTGAAGGCAGGCGTATATTCTATTTGGATGAAACCTGGATCAATGCATGACATACCGTAAAAAAACATGGCATGATAATACCGTTACGAGTGCTCGACAAGGATTTATAGAAGGGCTATCGACAGGATTTCGACCGCCTTCTGGGAAAGGAACACGGTTAATTATTACTCATATTGGCAATGAAGATGGCTTTGTAGATGGTGGTTTGTTAGAATTCGAATCAAAGAAAACTGGCGACTACCACGAAGACATGAATGCTAATGTGTTTGAAGAATATTTTGAGCAGATGCTAGATTTGATACCCCAAAGATCTATAATAGTTATGGACAACGCCAGCTACCACTCACGAAGATACAAAATTTACCTACCAGCGCTTGGAGGAAAGCAGAAATTATAGATTGGTTATCTGTTAAGAATATAACTTTTGAGGATGACATGGTGAAAAGAGAATTATTGGATATTGTTAAAGTTCATAAGAATAAGTATATACGTCATGTTATTGACGAAATGGCAAAGAATCGGGGCATTGAAGTACTGCGTTTACCACCTTACCATTGTGAGCTGAATCCTATAGAGTTGGTTTGGGCTCAAGTAAAGGTGACGTCGCTCGTAACAATACCACTTTTAAACTCGACGACGTGAAAAAACTTCTGGAAGATGCATTAAACAAAGTAACACCTGAAAGATGGAAGAACTGTGTATCTGATGTCGTTAAGGAAGAAGACAAATGTTGGCAACTGGATAATTTAGTAGAGATAACATTGGAGCCAATTATTATATCAGTAAACACACAAGACAACGATTCTGATTCCGAAATGGAAATTTCAGACGAGGAAGAAAGTTAAATGACCAAGCGTAATGTGCCTGAAACAGTGTTCTACTCTCTAAACACCATTTATTGTAACCATGAGTGAGTATTGTCAGTTATTTTTAAATATACCTATTTTACCTACTAATGTCTTGTTATTTAAATGAACATTTTTATGCCTGTTACTTTTATCTATTCATTTTGATAAGTTTCCATGACAACCACATAATTTTATAATTGAGCCAAATTTACTTTTTGATGCCTAAAATCGGTCCCCGCAAATTAATTGTAATTGTAATAAATGTACTGACGATATCTGCATTACTATTTTATTTTATATTTATGTCATATGTTATTTATTTTATTTGTATAGTAGATCACATTACAAATTTTACTTCTTACGTATTATATACCATTATTTTTGTATCTTGGTATAATACCCACATCTACGGCTATGATTCTCGTTTCGTCAGTACCTGGGCTGATGGCAACGTGTTTACACAGATTAAACTATTGTTCTCAGACCCTAGATGGGTCGATATGCTGCAAGAGCGGCACAATGATCGTATTTTGGTTAGAATTTATTGGTTTTTACTTAACCGTAGAAGTACCGCTTTCACAAGAAAATAAAGAATTATTTCAAGCAATTATGATTTCTTACTCCGCGCCAATAGTATACAGACTTTAGCAATTCGGTCACTTGTAAATGAAAGGAATGTAAGGGACTCATACTTGGCTTTAATCCGGATGCAACTTCTATTGTGCCCAAGTGTGGTTGACCATTTGGGACTGTCCGTCTTATAACAGCATTACTTGAGAAACGATCAAGTATTAGAATTTTTGAAATACATATAACGTTTATAATCTGCAATTTCTTGAAATCCGGCATCGAACGTCCATTTTTGGTTTTGTCTTTGAAGGATTGAACCAAATGAAGGGCTTCGATAGCTCTGGGTGATGGTTCGAGCTGAACTTTTCTTTTTCTACTAACGTAGGTGTAAAACTACATTTTGTGTAGAGCACTATTTATTGTAATAATTAACACGTACGAATATTTTATAACTTGAGATTTAACCATTTAAAAATGTATAAAGGAATTTGAAACTGCTATTACATTCTACACATCTGTAACGGTTTACTGCAAAACCAAGAATGAATGTACCTGCAAGTTCAGGCTAACAAAAAACACCGAAGGGTGGTATATCCAACCTTAAACAAAAAGGGGGGGCTAGGGCTAGTCCAAAAGAATAAATTCTTATGCTAAAATTTGTATAGTAAAATGTAAATGTAAATAAATCTAAACTTATTCTAAATTAACAACAAATATGAGCTTAAGTATGTATGTATATATGTTTCCTCTAGAATTTACATAACATTATGTAGTAGAATATTGTTTATAATCTTTAGAACGAACCTGTAAGATATAGTCATCCTGATTTTTAATTACTGATTGAACGTATGTAGAAACGCAAAAGACGCAATGTTATGTCGTTTCATTATTATCTTCCAAAAAATGAGATGTTTTTTACCTATATAAAACACAAGAAAATATATTATAGAATATTATTACTAAACTTACGTATCCCATTGTAACAGTAAACTTCTAAATGACATTTTCTTTCCCGGATATCCAATATTTTTGTCATCTTTAATAACCACCGAATATTGAGAAGAAAATTTAAGTGTTGGGTTGAAGTTGTATTTGCAAATGTATTTCTATTCACAATCAATCACCCGCCCTTGATTCTAAATAGTAATTGGTTTTCAATGCTTCAGTTGCTGGCACAATTGCATCCAAAATGTTGCCTATAAGAATGCAATTAAATATAACCAAATAAAATGTTATCCTATTACTGTATTACCTGAATTCGTACTTTTAAAGAAGTTGCTATTTTGTAGAATAATTATTAAACAAATTTCGTACGTCGCAAAAACAAAGAGGTTATATAGAACTTTACTAGCCTAACTTTAAGGCGCGCGTAGAAGTAATAACTGCTTAATTTTTAAATCGTTACTTCAATCTTTTTCTAGTTTAAAAATGCGTTTTTGCCTGGTATATTGCTGGTATCTTAAAGTTTTGACTTTGATCGCACTTGTAGTTATTTAGTTAGAAAAGTAAAATCCCTAACTGTGCGATTTGTTTACCATAACGCACAGGGTGCGTTTTTGATTACATACTTAGCCTACTAATTATGCGTTATTCATCATTTTCTATAGTGGTCGTAGATAAAGATATTTAACGAAAAATTGCGATAAAATATCACATCGGACAACATCGACCGTTGTCATCGAGTGGGGCCACATGTTGTGAGTAAACATCGAGGAATCATTGTTAAATTTACCAGCTATCCGTAGAGGAAGTTAGTGATTTCCAATCGAAAACTACTAAAAAATACCGGCTTAGTAATTCAAAAAGATCTGTGTAAAGCAACTGTGCAATTGTTATCGCGAGTATGTGATAATGTTGGTGTACGCAACTGCTGGACATCAGACGGTCGCATCTTTGTTAAGGTTGGTAAAAAAGTCTCTATTATAAGAAGTGACAAACACATTCAAGAAATCACATTACCGCCGATAGCGTCCGTGTCACCACCAAACTAAATACTTGTTCATAATTAAGACAAAACATTATGTTCAGAAATTTGTTTTAATTGTAATAAGAAAGTTTATTTGACTTTTTGTTCATAATAACGCCAATTCAACGTTAATTATTTTCCAATTATTATCTTAATCTTATTAACATTATTACCCAGTAAAATGTGTGTCTTACGACATCTCGTGTAAACATTGACACGTGTGAATAGTATAAACTAAGAAAAATGCCAACAGTTAGCTGTAACTGCATCAGGTGTTCTTTTGTTGCGTGTGTGCTTCTATACAAGTTATACTTGGCTTTATCAACAACGTGTGTTTCAAGCATTAAAGCTATAGCTTAGATAGCGCTTTGCACCTTAACACACACATGTCGTTACAGTAAACTGTTGGCATTTTTCTTAGATTATTACCCAGGTCATTACATTTTAAAGAAGGCGTGCATACAAAGTGCGTATCAAAAAGTTTAAAGTTTTACTTTGCATTTTCTTCTGTTGCGCTTTTTTACGATTATACTTGACTTGTAGATTACTTTATCTAATTTTAACATTTTCGCCGTGTGGGTACGCACTCTACTATCAAAAACTGTAATCGGCTTGACTGTAAAATTATTTAGTGTTTTAATTTGATTTTTATTGTTTGTTTTGATTTTTGCTTGATTTTTAAAACCATTACGCTCGTTGCACTACGATTTCCCGTGCGGGAAAAAATCGCACGGACAATATTTTTTAGTCAACTGATAAAGAGCATGTCCGGTTGCACATTGCACGATTTCAATACGGGCACGTTTTTAACCCGTGTTGCAACCGTCTGGTGCCACTGGAGCCACACGGGAACCGTATCGTCTCCCCAGCTCAGTGGCCTACGTAACCAAATGAACGCTTTTACATTAGACGATTTTTAATCGTCAGTCGTTGACTCTGCGCACCACTTGCAGTGTTCTTTGCATTCATTCGTTTGAGAACAATGTCATCAATTGATGCCGAAGTGTTAATTTCGCTTGTGGAAGCCAAACCTGTTCTATGGGATAAGACTCTGGATATATATAAGGATAGAATAGCCACGAGAAAAGCCTGGGAGGAAGTATGTTCAGCTCTTAAACCAGATTTTGACAGCATCAGTGATGCAGAAAAAAATTCTTTTGGTAAGTAATTTTAATGATCTTACTTTAATTCCTATATGACGATAAATATATGTTTATAAGGTAGATGTCCCAGTTACTCAGACTAATAAAAGGTACAGTGTTTTCTATTTTAAGTGCTATCTATAACTTTTTAAATTATATTTTGGTATGTCGCCAACAATAGAGTATTAATATATACTCTTTGGTATTATTAAACACTCAGTTAATGAAACTATTGTTCAAAAATTAACTTTGCAGATTATTATGTGAATATATCACATACATCTTTACTTTATCCTATTATATCTTTAATGATATAATAAAAATATTATTTTTCGTAGTGACAGTTGAAAATGAAGTAAGTTAGTTATGAATAAAAATAAGGTTTGTTTTTAACATTATATTTTGGACATTTGCCACGGTACACTTCAACATCAGTTAGAAAATATCTGGAAAGTTCTACACTTCTGATGTTGTTTGCCTGCAAACCCCCTCTCGTAGTAATTTCCCTGCCAAATCGTCCAGTCCTGTGATCGTTGTTGTGTCTTCAACAAGATATCCGTCTCTGTCTCGTACGTAGTTATGCAATACAATGCATGCATTGACAATGAGCATTGCAAAATTTGATTGCACATTGATAGGCCGATGAAACACTCGCCACTTATTACTCAGAATACCAAATGCACATTCCACATATCTTCGTGCTCTGCACAATCGATAGTTATATACTCAGCCCCAGTACATGTCACAGCAGCCTACAGTTAACCCACTGCAAACATTTGCACAGCAACAACCTTCCTTTTCGCCTCAATCATATGCAGGTTCTAACTTTTAGGGCATTCTTCAAACACCGGTGATCAAAATTGTAGTACAAATATACGGACCATAGAACCATTCAAAGCTAGCTCACAGGCTAACCCACCAACTAGGCCTGCTAGTGAACCACCAAAAATACATACAGTGTCAACAGGCCAATACCTCGAGGGTTATTGTCACAGTGATCTCAACTGAGAATGTATCAACTCCAGCCATTTCACCCTCAGGAGAGTCCACATTTTCTGATTTATTCTAAACTTATGCTAAACATCAATTGCGTAATTTGTAACTTTAACTCATTAAACTCATTAAAATCAGCCTGGAATATTTTCACTTACTTTTAATAAAGTATTTAAGTAAACAAAATCATGAATTATTTTGTATTTTCTAATTATAAAATTACAGAGAATCATACATTTATTAATGGTCTAGAATCCTCATCTAAACAATTTCAGAAGCAATGTTGAAAAACTTACCTTAAAGTCATAGCCAGCATTTCAATAGGTGGTATACAATTTCTAAACTTGTATTTTGCCGTTGAAGAACATTCTTCAGCTTTCCGTGCAATTCATCAAATGAGTCAACTGACATACGAAAATAGTTAAAAAGCTTTCGGTCATCACTTCAGATCTTCAAATAAAGTGTAGAACGTCCCCAATTTCTCACGTCTCTGATTTATTGGATGAACCCAAAAGACGATTACGTCTTCTTCTTTCCGACGACGATACAGCAACCACAATGCAATAATTTGTTCGCAATCCATAATAATATCTACAATTGATGGTGTACTTTCTACAAATCATAAAGTGTAGTTATTCAACGATTTAAAATCGTTTGATGTGAAAACCTACAGATCACGATAAAAACTTGGGCGATTTTTTCCCGCACGGGAAATCGTGTAGTGTGCAACAAGCGTTAGAGAAACAAGTTTATGTGAAATACGTTATGTGAAACATGAGTAAAAACATTGTTTGGTCGTTGCTTAATGTTAGATCTCTGTGTTCATCATTCTCTGACGTTTGTGACATAATTTTTGATAATAACATCGATATTTTCAGTATGTGTGAAACCTGGCTCACATCTCATTTCCAGACTAACTCTATTCAAATCAAAATTATGTACTATTCAGAGAAGATAGAAAATTTGGAAGTGGAGGTGGAGTAGGATTTTATATTAAAAAATGATACAATGCCGTATTAATTCAAACACCAACCTCTATAGAACAGGGCTGGGTAAAACTTACTTTAAATAAACGTAGAATTGCTATTGGGGTATGCTATCGCTCTCAAGTTTGTGAAAAAAAATATTTTTTAAATGAACTAGAAAATACTCTTTCTTCTTTGGTTCCTGAATATGATATACTTTTACTATGCGGAGACTTAAATTTTAATTTAATTAATTGCACCGATCATCATGTAGGTGTACTTTCAGATATTCTTAACTCATTTAATATCACGCAACTGGTCAACGCTCCAACTAGAATATTCAAGAATAGAACGAGTTTAATTGATGTAATGTGTACTACGGACCCTACAATAATTTCGCACATGAGAGTAACAAATGTGTTCAATAATAGTTATTATGAACTTGTAACTTGTATTTTATCACTTGAAACCAGTAACATACAAAAGTTTGTCACGTATAGATCTCAAAAATATATTCATCTAGAAAATTTTAATTTAGCTTTAAACAATTTGCCACTTAATACAATATTTACTATTAAGAATATTGATGACAAAGTTTACTTTTTAACCTCACACTTACAACTGCTATTGCACACATTCTTCCCATTAGTAACTAAACGATTTACAAAGCCTCGCGCACCCTGGTTGACAGATACAGTGCGAATTATGCAGTCTAGAGCGACGCGGCCTTTAGAAGATATAAGCACTCACAACTTTCTCATCACTGGAAATATTATGCATCTCTCAGGAACCTAACTACAGCTGCTATAAAAAGAGAAAAAAAGCATATTTCGAAAATCAACATAAAAATCACCTAAACTATTGTGGAAGTGTATTAAAGAATACAATCTTACTAATGAAAATGACAAAATCATTCCATCAAATCTTGCTAATGTCACACAAATAAACAATTTTTTCACAAATAACAACTTATTTCAAAAACCACAAATGAACTGATAAATTTCTACAAAAATAATAAGGTGCAAGGCAATAATTTTACTTTCAAATTAATTGATGAACGGAATTGCTAAAATTATCAGTTCTATAAAGTCTAATGCAGAAGGAAAAGATGGGTTGAATATTGAGTTTATTAAATTATGCTGTCCTAAATTATTTTCCAAAATGGGGAAGAAATTTATTATTATTCCAATTCCAAAGTTTCAGAATCCAACAGAATTTAATATGTTAAGGCCAATAAGCATTCTACCTATTCTATCAAAATTATTAGAAAAAATTGTAAACTCTCAACTTCAACAACACTTAAATACAAACAATATACTTCCTGAAACTCAATCAGGTTTTAGAAGTAACCACAGCTGTGAAACTGCCTTATTGTGCATTATAGATGACATTACCAAAGCAACTGATTGGAATAAACTTACCATGATGGCACTGCTAGATTTTAGCAAAGCATTTGACACTATTCAACATGATATTCTTATCTCTATTCTTGAATATATTGGTTTAGATAACGTATCTTTAAGTTTGTTACAATCTTTTCTTTCAGATCGCTTTAAAAGCGTAAAAATATATAATATGGTATCAGAGAGTGTCGAAATACAATGGGGAGTACCGCAAGGGACAGTCTTGGGACCAACACTATTTTGTATTTATACTTGTAGCTTTCAAACTTGTACAAAATATTGCGATAACCATTTTTATGCTGACGATACCTAAATTTACTTATCCTTCGCAGAATCCGAAATTGATTGCAGTATAGCAAAGTTTAATAATGATTTAGAAGCCTTATATACAGTTTCCACAAACCATAACCTCAAACTAAATGAGGGCAAAACAGAATTGTTGTTGTTTGGCCCCAAAAACTGCGTTTAAAATTTCTAGTGAAAAATCACAAAATCAAAGTTAATAACGAACATATTGTTTTAAGTCAACAACAAAAAAACTGGCTGTTATTTTAGATACAGATTTAAAATTTGATTTACATATAAACAAACTTATTCAAAAGCTTATCTTTCCCTAAAAAAAATTTATTCTTGTAGGCATTTTTTAAATATAAAAATGAAGAAAATCTTCTGTCAATCTTTAGTGCTGTCTCACTTCAACTTTTGTCAGTCTATTTATAGCTCTTTTGCCAGTCGTAGATATCAACAAAAATACAAAAATTCAGAATTCTTGCTTACAGCTTATATTTGGAGTACGCAATATGAAAAAATTTCACATAGACTAGAAGAATGTGGCTGGTTAAACATGAAAGGCAGACGTCTACTACACTCCGCAACACTGTTCCATAAGATTATTACAACTCATACTCCTCCTTACCTGTTTCGCAAACTTACGTTCAGGACTGTTGTACACAATGTTAATGTACGATTTAAGGGAACCCTTACACCTCCTAAACGCAAAACAGAGTTCTTTAAAAATGTTTCAGTTACAGAATTACTTTATTTACAATAAAATAGATGGAAAACTTAAGGAACTTCCCTTAAATCTTTTAAGAAAAAATTAGCCAAACACTAACAAACGAAAAAACTTAAATTTACATAAATGAACTTTTCTCTACTATGGTACACCACACATAAAAAAATAAAAATAAAAACAAACTTAACATTACTGATCTACACCTCTTCAACATAAAAATAAATAAATGAATTTTTGGTTAATTTACTGTTATCAAAGATTTTATATACCAAGGTTTGAGTGGAAGAGCAGGAACCACCTCAGAGTGGAAACTGAACTCCGCCTTGAATTTTCATTAATTTTTTTTCCTTTTTTCACTGTAATATCTATAGTATATGTTGATTAATTTTGAAATAAACCCATTTTATTATTATTATTATTTACTTTTTTGACAACACAGCGACCTTGAGCAGGACTCCTTTAGGTATAGGTAAAAATTAAAAACCACTAAACGGTTTTAGTTGAAACATTGGCGATGTTTCACTCTACAAATGAGAGCTGTATCAATGCTTTGATTTATTTGGATGTGTTGTTATATTCTTTATTTATAATATCAGTTAATTTGATTAATACATAATAGTTTAAGCATAATAATTTTGTGTCAAAAATTAAATTTTGAAGTGAACTGCATTAGTTGTTATATAAAAACTGGAATAATTTAACATTTAGTAATGTTCCTTCTATATGTTAAAACTTTCCTTTTTGTCTAGTTTGAAAGCATTTCATACCTTGATCGTGCAATTTTTAAACAAAATTACACAGGTTTAACAATTTTGAAACGATTACCACGAGCTATCAATGTGAAAATGCAAGGATTGTGCGTAGCATTTTCGCTCTGGAAAAGTGGAGCGAAACGATCGTATAATTTAAACCGCCTTCCAACTTAAAATCCCTAAAACAAACTTTATTAAACTTCGATCATGCATACATAAGTATTTTGTCCATTGAGGGACAATGTATTAAATGTAATAGTTTTAATTACAAAAAAAAGTACTAACTGTTTGAACACTAGTCTATTTAAAATTCCATCTTCCATACTTATTTTTTAACGCTATTTTCCGAAATGTTTAAGATATTTGAGGGACGATGGAGTTTTTACTTATCTATGCACGGTCAAAGTTTGATAAAATTATATTGACAAATTTTTGAGTTATATGAAATTAATCAAAAGACATGGCTTAAACTTTTTCAAACGGAAAAAACAAAGTTTGTATTTTTTAATTTAAAGGATAAAAAAGCCGTAGGCTGACCAAAAAACATTAAATAAGTATTTTATAATTTGACATACAAAAAGTTATTTCTCATAATCAAAGTAGGTGTCAAAATAGTCAATTGAGTTAGAAAAAGTAAAATTTTTCGCACTTGTCAGATTGTTTTGACATTTGTTTTGGAAATAGTAACCATGGTAACATCGGTCACACTCGATTATAATTTGAATTCGAAATAGGTTTAATTTATTTTAAATAAATAATTGCAATTACCACTTTATATACTATTTTGTTTTATATTTGACTAATGCAAAAAGCATCAATAAATTAATAATAATAAACCTTTTTTCATAATTACAAAAATATTGTGTGTTACACTTTACGAAACATAATTGTTTGCATACGTTTTGTCACTGGTTACATAAATAGCTTTTTTTTTATTTTACTTTTACATTACATTTGTGATGGTGATGTACCATTTGCTTAAATTTATTTTTTCTGTTTTCGTACATTTTAAGTTAGAAAATAAAATTGTTCTAACTTAAGTTATAAATTTTCTATAACTTCATTTTTATCAAGTTATATAACAAAATTAGTGTTTTTGGTACCTAAGATGCCAACTTTAAAGAACAAACAAACGTACTGGAAAAGATTTCGCTTAAATTTATTTTTTCTGTGTTCGTACATTTTTAAGATAGAAGCAGTTTAAGTTGTACTTGTTTGTTTTTCAAAGTTGTCATATAAGATACCAAAAAACTAATTTTTGTTGAATAGCTTTGTAGAAAATGAAGTTGTTGAAAAAACAAAACTCCATTTTTAGAGAATTTAGTTCTCTGTAAAACTGCATTTTATAAGATTTTCTAGAAAATATTTCATTTTTGAGTTATTTGCATAAAAGTGAATTTTAGGGATTCGGCCTAGAGGTAAATAGAGTAGATACTACGATAAAAACTGCTGTTTCCAATTTTAGGTTTGTTTCCCAACTACGACGCAAGTTAAGACATGTTAAGATATGTGTAATTAAAATTAAAGGTAAAAGGCTTGAACAATAGGACAACTCCAGAATAATACTGTTACATTAAAAAGGAGGTCCAGCTAACCTAATTAATTATAGACCTATAATATCACAAATATACAAAACATTCACCACTAAGAAATAAATTTGATGATTACCAACCGGTCGAACAAGCAGCATTTACAAGAGGATATGGAACATGCCTGCAAACTCTAAAGATACTAATAGAAAAACTAACGAATACAATCTTTCTTTACTTAGCTTATGTCGATTATGGAAAAGGCTTTCGACAGCATAGAACTGTGGATTATTAAAGAAGCTCTAAATTATAATAAAATGGATTCTAGTACATGAACCTGATCCACAGCATTTTCCAAGAAACAACTATGACAGTAAAATTAGATGATGAATTACAAACAAGTCAAATATTCATCAAAATAGAAGTGACAACGTAATTTCATCCAAACTGTACACACTAACCCTGGAGTATATGTTCAGAAAACTTAATTGGGAGAAAAACGGGATTAACATCAATGGTAAATCATCAATGGTAAATAAAATTGATGAAAATGACTATGACTTCGCTATAACATTAAACACATACACAATAGAGCAAGCGAACTAATACACAGCCTGCATGTGTAGTACGCGGACCTTTAATATTGATTTTAAAAGTAGATTTATTGAAAATCAGTTTTGATTTAATCATATTTTTAATTATACAGGGTGCTCCACTTTCATGGGCCACATGTCAACATTGGCATTTTAAATAAAAACATATAGTGTAATTGTGCCAGATAGCATACGTCTGAACCCTTTTTAATGGAAGTGAAGAAAGAAGAACTTGTCAGTTCATGGCTTAATGCGACGTTTCCCAACTAATGTAGTTGCTTCTTCAGGCCTAAGCTAAAAATTAAGGTAAGTTTTGTAGAAATTTGTCAACGATCATCAAACATACACAATAAATTAAATAATTAAACTATGAAAACGGACACTTACAACTCGCAAACATTCAATATATTGTGTATTTTTGGTGATCGTTTACAAATATATTAGGTTTGAAGAATAGATTCTGCGACTCGGTCCGAAAGTTCTAATGTTAGTTTCCCTGTGGAGAGTAACTAGGATAATTTGGTTTATTCACTCCTTGTTTCCAACACTCATAGCAATGGAGAACTTGTGGACTTGGACAAAGAGGAGAGACATGACCAGTAAGATTGCAATTCCAACAAAAAACAGAATTTCTTGATGGAACAGGGGTTTTAGCAGAATCAACAGTAGTAGTCGGTTTAACCAAAGTACAAGAAGGCTTGAACGCTTGGTCAACTTCAGGATTTACATATGCCAAGTTGGTTTAAGAAGTAACCTTGTATGTCTAGGTAATGGTGGCTTAAAAGATTGTGTAAGGAACTAACTATGTTCGAGTTTCTATCTGGGCATCAGCAGTTGCGCAGTTGACAAGAGATCGTGTAGAGCAAGTGCTGTCTGAAGAATTAAATTTCGTCAGATAATTTTTATTTGCTCTGCATAGTAGCTAAGTATATCCCAAAACTTTCCTGAGCACCCATTGTTCCAGCTTTAATTTTATCGAGTAGTCACTCGTCATAGTCGACTGGAAGAGATTCGGACTATAGTAGTCGTACTAGATTTTTCCAAGAAGTCAACAAAGGTTTATGAGCCCTATGTATAATTCATAATTAAATACACAGTATTCAATAAACACCAGAAAACAATTTATACTTATCACAATAATAATATCCAGCAGTAGTTTAAATAGCATAAACTAAGTTTATAACAAAATTATGCACAGTACGGCACTGTTTAATTCGCGTGTGCAAATTGTAAAGGTGACAGTACGGTACTGAATTAACCTAAAACATTTACAGAGGCATTCGTGTTTGAACTATTAATACAAAATTACGTGGCACTTGAGTCATCTAAGTAACTAGATTTTAAATATGGTATTAAAATTTTCAATTAGTTTATGAATAATGAAGGACATCAAATTAAGAATTGATCCATTCGTAACCGTGTGCCAGCAAGTGGGTGACTTATAGTAAAACTTACCCAAATGATTTAAACTTACAACTTACACTTGTACAAGAAGGTTCGCTGAGGGCATAAGACAAACACGAGTCTTTAAAAGCGTACAGCACAATATAGTTAAGTGCAAATTATAAAGTCCTAAAGTACGAAATTTGCATTGCTCATGATGCGCTTACGTTAGCAATGTTCGACTGCTTGTATTAACGTCTACTTGTAGTGATGCGGCGTTTACGGGATAATAAAGAAAGTAACAGACCTTAATCGAAGAAGTCAGAGCAGTTTCAACTAAGATTGTGTATTGGGGTAGCTCAGAGTGGTCCAGCTGTTGGAAGTACCAATCACAATTCTCCGGTTTTGTTGCAACTCCACTAATTTCCCAGACTACCTCTACGACTACGTGACATGGTTGTAATGCAAGACCTTGACGAGATCAGAAACGCAGCAATTCCAAATATCAAATCCAGAATTAGTCAAAAAAATCAAGAAGTAATGAACGAGAGACTAAGAAAAAAACAAACGTGTACCACATTGCCCCGATAAAGGAAAATAAAATTGCGTTTTAGAAAAAAATGGTTGAAACAAAAGCCATAGACAATAGAATTTTCAACAACTTTTTTCCCTTAACTTTTTTTGTAAAATTGATATAGGTGGAGATATTTTTACAACAATTATTGTCACGTGATTATTATACCTCAGAAATTACTTATTTCATAAGATGTAGAGTAGAAAGAACCTCCTTAGAAACCAAGGTGTGTATTACAAATATGAAAGCCTCGTATATTTTTTTCCATTACCTGCAGTATGTTCGTTACAAATTTCAAATTTCCATTACATTATCAAAATAGGGTTTTCCATTACGGGACAATTTTTTTTTTGAAGGAATACAACTCCAAAATTTACCGATGGCACAGATTAAAAGTGGTAATTCGCAGAGGAGGTTCTTCACGAAAATGGCGTCACCATCAAGAAATGAATAACGGAAAACGGAAATCGACATTATATAGATTAGAAAATCAAAATCCCCTAACTTGTTGGCCGACTTTAACTCAGAAAAGAAATTTTGGTAACGTAAGAATGGAAGGTTGCCTATACGACAGGATTGCATTCCAATATCCTTTTCGATTTTTGGTGAGAATGTATGCTTAACCGTTACAATATTAGTAACGCCAGCCAATACCTGCAAGGCAGTCCAACTAACCTCTTGGGATAAAAAAAGTTAGGCAGAGCTTTTGCAAAGAAAAGGGGTTGTAATTGTGGAAGGTGTGTTTGTCTTGAGAATGTGTTACTTCATCATATGCGAAAACACCAAGTCTGTACTAGATCTGGTTTTGACTGTGAAACGGAATTAACTTGATGATGTTTTAGTATAAAAAGTGAAATAATTAGGCTGATTAAAATGATACTTTTATTTTCTTACAAAATATATACTTCTGTTTGTCTAGACTACTTATTTATTATTCATTTTAAAAAATATTTTTTTTGTTAATATACGACCTTTAAGTAACCAAAATGTCTTTCTTACATAGAACATAGAATTAAACTAGGCATATTTATCTTTTTACAAAGAAGTATAATAAAATCGAGAACAGATTTTCAAAACTCAAGTATTTGAACAATAATTTAGTTACTTTCAGCAATTAATAATGTTGAGTTGAAAATTAATTACTTATTGAAATGCATTTGGGAAAAGCTAACTACATTTATGTCTAAAACATAATTTACCGTTGACCGCATTAACGTGGTTCACTACCCCGTTATATTTGACTGCATTGAAATGTTCCCAATTTTACTGGAATTATTTTTATTGGTAGTTAGAACATTTGTTAATAATATGAAATGTTAACTTGTAGTTTGTATTTTGTTGAATTATAATATATAAAATAAACCTTAATATAATTAAAGATCAAAGCATATGAAACAAGTGAATTCTGATTGTTAGTGTACAACGATTTCTCTACAATTACATATAAAAGTATCTACAATTTGCATTTGAAAGTCTAGTTGTGTAATTAATTTAAAGCTGTACTAAGTTTCAACCGAAGAATTTAAAAAAAAGTTAGATAGGATTATAACTTAATGTTGTTAGCTTTTATCTAAAACCGTTTGTTATGCTTTAACTTAAGGCTAGGACGTAATATCTTTTCACTAACATCACGATGAAAATCTTATACGCTACAGAAAGATGAGGTAGATTAAAGTTTGGTATTATGTTGTAAACTAAACATTAGAATTGTGGTTTTGAGCGTGTTTTATCTCTAAACCCACGCGTATAACAATAAATCTCGGACTGTTTTTTATATGAAACAACAGGATGAAAAAACTATTTAACCGCACATTATGTTTGTAAAGAATTTACTTTGCAATTGAATGTAAATTCAGTGGATATGTTTCGTTGTAAAATTACAAAAGTGTTGTTCTATGTGCCAATTAAACATAGATTTTAATAATTAAAAATAAAGCCATTTGATAAATAAGGATATTGACTTGAAATGAAACACAAAACTGACTATGTGATAGTCAATTGCTAAATATACATATTATTTGCTTGCTCAATAGAAATAATTAAGCCACACTCTAAAAAAGATACATTTGAATACAATTCATTGATAGTTCGAGTTTCTGAAATACATCTCACACGATAGCTTTTGCTGCTTATTTGAACGTTTATCTTATCAATAAATTCTTTTTAAATGTTACTGTGTGTATGACCTCATATGAAGATTTGCAATAAAAACGATTACAATTAAAAAACTTAATCACGTTGACAAGTATGTCAAGCGCTTTGATAGTTAATTATGAAACAGGTGATACTCTTTCTCTTCTGAAAAAACTTTGTATCCAATCATTGTTAGTTAAAGAGGAAGTCGTAGGTTAGTTTATTTCCTCCTCAGTTAGTTGACTGATTTAATTTAAGCCTTCTTATAGGAGGCACAAATAAAACATACACTTTACGGTGTAATTCTGGGGACGTTTCATGCTACGAGGACAAACACCTCCTCAGGCCAATTATACACATATATACGTCCTCGCAACTAATCTAAATTATTCACAGGACTTGAATAAACTAATGTATTTAAATACCCTCAAACGCAAAAGTCGAGCAGAGTGAGGTCGAGAGATCTAGGTGGCTATGCAATTAAACCTCCTCACCCTATCCACCTGCCATTGTAATTTTCGTTTAGGTAATTTCTGACCAAGACTGCATAATGCGCAGGAGCTCCATCATGCATCAACCACATATTAATTCTGTGGTTGAGGGGTACATCTTCTAGCAGCAGTGGCAAGGTATTCCGCAAAAAGTCAAGGTACAATTGACTACTCAAACGGTTAGGCAGGAAACAAGGTCCTATCAGATGGTCTCCCAACACACCAAGCCAAACGTTGATTGAAAATCGGTGTTGATGATTCGATTCAACCATGGCGTGCGGGTTTTCGTCGCCCCAAACATGGCTATTATTAAAATTAAAAATGTCATTTCTCGTGAAACCAGCTTTGTCAGTAAATAAAATTTCCGTAACAAAATTTGGGTTCTCCGCAACTTTGTCAGCATCCTTCGACAAAACACCAGTCGTGCGGCTTAATCAGGCACAGTAAGAGCCTGTACCCTTTGAATATGGTATGGGTGCAATTGCTGCTCGCGTAACATTCTCCAAATTAGGGATGAATTAATATTTGTTTCAGTAGAGAGTTTTCCAGTACTAGTACCGGGATTTTCTTTAATTCTTCTTTAATTTTAAGTTCTGATTCGGGAGTAGAAACTGATCTAGGTCGACTACCATCACCGTTCCTTGATTTAAACGATCCAACTTTGAATAAACGTTGATGTAAATTTGTAAAAAGTTTGGCACACGGAAGTACCCGGTTTGGGAATGCTTCGGCATAAAGTTGACGCACTTCATAAGCATTTCCATCGGCTTTGCAATACATGAAATGCATGTCTGCCATTTCTGCGTTGTTATATTCTAGCATATTTGAAAATTTCAACAATGAGCAACCGCAACAACAACTTTAATAGCAACAATAACACTAACAATGACAGCCACACAATTATTACAAAAATGCGGCAACTAGACTGACAGAAACGAACAAATTTTGTTTTGTTATTTTCATAACTGACGTGATAAATACGACGGATCACTCCAACTGGGCTTCAAAAACTGCCTGTATCTCGGAAACGGTTGATTTTTGGACGTTTATTTTGACTTTTTTGTTTGTACTGATGAGATCTATAGGTGGGCCAAATATTGGAACGTATTTTTTAAACACCCTGTATATATGTAAAACATAAGTTTTTATAACCACTTAGTATGTTACCAGAAATGCGCATAAAAATACGGCAAACCTGATCTTGGTTATACACAACCTGTAAAATTTGCCTAAGGAAGTGCTCACCCTGGTAGTACGAAACGTCGCCACAATTACACCGTAAAGTAGGTATTTAATTTGCCCCTCTTATAAGAAGGCTTAAATTAAATCAGTTAAAGAGAAAGAACGTTTTTAAATATTTTGAAGGTTTACTCCTGAGAGAATCTAGAAAGCAACAGGTGAGATTTCTGTCTGTGATGTTTATGAATTGTACCTATTTTAACAAATGGCTTGAGAAAATCATCGAGTGTATTGAAATGATATAATTTTGTATTTCAACAACAATCCTATATTTCAAATAAAATGTAAAGTTTACGTTAGTTGAATTGTGGGATGATGGTGATCAATTTTAAACGTAAATGAATTTAGCAAATGCGGGTTGCTAGGACAATTAAAAGAAAATAAATAAACGCGGACACAAAACGATATCAAACTTTGATATAATTGATAAAATACGAATCAAAATATAATTAAAAGTTCATTAAAAGAAGAGTATGAAAATAATAAGCAAAGTGTATAGAATTGATTGGCTGGATTAAATAATTTTAGTAGAGTTTGAAGTTGATTGATCCAAAAGAAGAAAGAAAAAGTTGTTAATGAGAAGAATATTAATTTTATGTTACTTACCGTAAGAGATACATTCATTAGAAGACGAGACATTTGATATTCTGTAACTGGACTGCAACAAATTAACGTCAATCATTTCAAGGGTGTGGTATCAAGAATATGAATAATGAATAAATATTTAAATATCCTTTTAAAAATGACCTAAAAACATAATTGCAGCATCGTATAAGTAAGGGTGAGGTATTAATGGTATTTTAGTAGTGTAATGTTAGTGTAAATGTAGTTGTCAAATATGTCAATTTTACGAACTAGTGTTTGTTTTTGATATTTATTTGTCAAATTTGACAGCGATCAACAATTGAGTGCTCAAACAAGTCAAATTATATATCATCCGAAAGCCTAAAGTGTGGGTATTATTTTTGCGATAATTTCCTATTGCCCTCCCTCTTGGCTCTCAAGTTACGACCATCCCAACCTGACCCCCTCCACCACCATTTTTGGATTTTCTTGCCTTTTGAAGGATTTCACTTTCTCCTGCTTCAAAGTTGTTTCCTTGACTGCAACAATAGGAAACAGTATGTCTAGTGCGCAACAATCTTCCAATGAAGCTAAGATACCCTGTCCTCATTGCACCTTGACTGAAGACCCACATGTCAAGAAAACACAAATTGGGGAACAATGACCGCAATTCAGAAGACAAAGAGGGGGAGTTATACAAAAGCTAATTGAATACCTAATGGATTTCAAAACATCAGTATTGAAAAGAATCCTAAAGTCAGCGAGGAAACATGCAGCTCATACCTTGTCATCCTTTATTGAGGAATGTGTTTCCATTAATGACGTTTGTGCCTGGAGGGAGCTACTGTTATTCCCTTATTATTCACTCTGCGTTTTTTTTTAAATTTTTACAATTGTAATCGCATGGAAAAACGATAGTACTTAGGTAATTTAATCAACATCATATGAAATTTGGACACTCGTGCATCGGCTATTCAGAAAAACCCTTAAAGAACAAAACTTGGCAGTCTCTTACTATAATTCGTAACATATTTATTTTAACGACAATTTGAATTAAAGATAACTATCTTTTTTTTTAGTTTGAAAACGGGTCATAGGTTAATGGTTTTGGTATCAAAATAGTCAGCTGAATTTCGCGTTGTTTTTAAAAATTTCTCAATAAAAATAAAAGTAAGTTTTGAAAATGACAGAAAAATAGTATTGGGTTGCCTAAACAATCAACATTCATACGTTTTGACAGTAAGGCTGAAAGGAGAGCAAATAAAAGTTTTATTTCCAAGGAACAGTTTCGAATGATATTAGAACTAAATTAAAAAGAAAGGTTACAAAAATAAACATCAAAAGTTACTAATTTTTATTGATGAATTTTTTAAATGACCGTGTAATTCAGCTGATTTCTGATAGCGAGCGCTATGCGCAATAATTTTAGCTGCGTTTTGATACCAAAACCATTTTTGTCACTTGAAAGGGCGAACAGGAATTCGAAATAAACAGTTCACAATGCTAAATCTTTATGACCCGTTTCCAAAAGCACCACCCTGTATACAAAAACATCTATTTAGCACTATTACCTATATGGAAGTTTTGTAATTATTTGATAAATAAGAAGGCTAATTACACTAGAGACATGCCATCAATATGGCACTGATATATTCGTACTTCATACATCCGAATAAACTCAATACACTCGATTTTCTAAAATTTGACAACTTTGGTAGTCAGTACCTCACTTTCTCGACATCTTATTGGTATGGCATAAATAGAACCTTGTTCTATACATGAAAGTATACCAAATCTCTACACTTTCAGCTTGGAGTAGATTACACATGTTCTTGTGGAAAGTCGATTTCTTTGCAAGGGTATGGGGCACTTGGCGATCTGCAAATAGGAGGGGGTTTCTATTTGCAAAAAGTCGGAAAGAATTGAAATTTGGTGGGATGATAGACATAGGTTTCCTGATAATAATCTAAGTTTGCGACCTCGGGGGCTTGCCACTCGATGGGTAGAGGGATGAAAACTCTGCGTCGCGACGCTTCTCGGAAAATAACAGTATCTGGTAAGTGCTATCGAAAAAAAATTCAAACAAAATTCTGTTTTGAGTTTTGCAAGTGGTTCATACAAGCCTTACTTCACACGCACGTTTCATAATTAACTATTAATTTACCAACATGAATGAATGAATACTCTTCATTGATTTATAATATTAATGTTACTGGATTTTTAGAATTGTTATGTTATGAACATGTAAAACTAACTCGTCAATAAATGAAAACACACGACGGAACAACGCAATAATAAATATTACTAGGATATACTATTCAGTTTGTTTGAATTAATCTTTAATTTTAAATTGAGTGTTGGGTGTGAAAATATTATAATAATGTAACACGTATCGCCACCTCTCGGCAACTTCGGGAAGTTTATATGCAACTATAGAATCATCTGGTCGTTATTCATTCTGTGGGAGGTGATGTATTTATGGTATAATGTAGATTTTTTTATTTATTTTAAACAACACATTATTTTTAAAAACCCTTATCAACTTTTGGCCTTCTTCTTTGATCGCTGAGTGATGTAGTCTAACGGTGTAGAAACGGCAGTAATTAATTTTTTCTTATGGTGGGATTTTACTTTATTGGTTTTTGGTGTTTGGAACGAATTTTAACGAGATTTAATAAAATAGTCTTATTTATTATCTTACTGAATTTTTTAATGAGGCTAATTGTAAGTCTTTATTAATAGTGAATTTTGAGGTCATTATTACGATTTATTGTTAACGAAGTATTAAATTAAACGGCAGTGTCGAAACCTGGCCCGCAGCTCTACCAGTTGAAGAGGGGTCATAGGCGTGTTTAGTAGTAATTAAAAAGATTTTCACATTGCTAAAGAATACTAAATAGAACCCCACCGAGCAAAATGTGTAGTAAATGCTCTAGAGCCACTAGGATCTGTAGACACAAAACAAACCGTTGAACTGTAGGTATATAATTTTTTGTAAAACGACTAGACCAGTTTTAGACGCCAAAGATAAATATAAAACACACAAAAAATGCGTGTAGTAAGCTACACGGTGCTAGGTATTTTAGAAATAATTAATTAGAAATGTTAAATTTAAGAATATCCGTTCTGCACGATAGCCACTGTGTGGGCGATGTCGCCAAACAGTTTTTGTAAACTAACAAACAAAACAGATAATTAAATCTTAAAGAGATCACATAAATAAGCGTAGCTTTATTGACATTAATTCTAAAATGATCAAATGGATTATTGCTCGGTCAAATGAAGATATCCAATTTTTTGTTAAAAACAATTAATGAATCAGTACATAAAATGTATTAAAATAAAATCTAAACACACACGGTGGATGTCCGGATCAAAGGTATACTCTTTTTGGGGAGATTTGACTGAGACTTTGACTTGAAAAAGACTGGCTTTGCCAATCGAAACGTCGATCCTAAAAAAGGGCTGTGTTTTGCACTGACTCCTATCATCGTCCACTCCTAATAAGAAGTCCCAATTGCTGGAAATTTTCTACTAAATTATAAAAATTATTCAGTTTTACCATCACTTATAAAATGAGGTTTAGTACGTTGTAAAGTTTTTACCTACCAGGTTCGTAAACAACTGTTTACCGACAAGGACACCGTTTTGCAAATCACAATTTAAAATATATCTATCCTATTATATATGTATTTTTACATCTTTTTATCACAAAATATGGATGTTACATTTTAGGGATTGATGAAAAAAGAGGTTTTGATATTATTATATTAAAGCGTTACTTGTACTTAATGTTTGTTTAAAAAGTTTTTTTGTGTAAGACAAATAATTGCCAAGGTATCGCTAATCAATATTTGAATTATATTAATCGTACAAAAAAGAATTTTAAACTGTTTTAAATTAAATTTTCAACTATTTGTAAATCAAAAGTTATTTAATATACGCTTTTCATGTAAAGTTGTCTATCAATTATTTGACACCTAATTCGATAGGAATCTTGGTAGTACAAGCGAACATTTCTTTTTGTTACCTTTGAAAACAGCTTGAAACTTAATTATTCTACCACCAGATTATTAATTCGTATTTGCAAGTGCAAATTCGTATTGCAAATCTCATCGAACCTTTTTCAATAATAACTGCAACCTTAATAATTTGTAATCCTTCGCACATTGAACAAAACTACTGTTTTAAATAATTTAAAACTCCGCATTCAACCTTTAAACTTTAATTTATTAAGAGGTTTAAAATTCTGTCGCATTTTACATATACATTTTTAAGTTGAACATTTATCTTCTTTTAATCTAACTGAATTATTTACTAAATGAATTTTAAGTTTTCAATTATTTTCGAGATGACGAAATGAAGTGTACGTACATTTAAAAAGAAAACAATCAATCTTAATTAGAATATTCTGATGGATAATAGACTAATTAAAACAATCCATCAACAGCAGTCTCAATTTTAATCCTCTCCATGTACTTACGAAAGTTTTGATTTTAGTTTTATTAATTTAGGTTAAAAGTTTTGCATTTTAAAATTGTGGTAATTAGTACTTAATATCTTCAAAAAGTATGTGATCTAACTTTGTTTAAACTGCGGTCGCGTAAAAGATGTATTCTAGGCTTCTAAGGGCGGTATTTTGTATAAACTATGTATATAAAAAATTATTGAGCTTTCCTTAATAAAAAAGTACTGCAACGAATAGGTTATTAAAAAAAAAGGTTACTGCATCGTAAATTGTCATTACTACTTATTCTTTTTACCGTCTTCGTTATTTTCTATGGAAATTTTCAAATTAAATAGGTATCTGGATGGGATGGAGGGCATTGCTACAAACTGTAAATTCTAATTATATTTTTTATTGTTTTCATATATTGAACGTTATTTTTAAATACGCTTTATCAACTTATCCTTTGCTATTTCAACACAAAACTAACTCACTTTAATTGTTTCAGTGTTGCTTGTGATAATTGGAGTTGCTATCTATCCATTAGGTTGGGATAACAGAGAAGTGCAAGAAGCTTGTGGAAATACAAGTCATGTCTACAAA
This sequence comes from Abscondita cerata, assembly GCA_030710515.1. NCBI lineage: Eukaryota > Metazoa > Arthropoda > Insecta > Coleoptera > Lampyridae > Abscondita > Abscondita cerata. The sequence goes on from JALBCR010001337.1 coordinate 169,740, forward strand.
ATAGGTGAGTTTTTTTTTATTTTGGTTAATTACTTATATTGTACCATTTCAATTATTTACTCTGTTAGAATTAATAGTTACAGCTATCATTGATAAAGATTCATACTTGATCTTACCAAGTTCATTATAATTTAAATTATTCAATAACTACGTGTTATTATTATAGTACTTTTTGGTCAATTTTACGTTAATTTTCCAATCCGATCGTACCCTGTTATACTTATTGAAACAGATTAAATTTTAATATTTTATTTAAAGTGGTCCAAACATGACCATTACTGCAGTATTATATTTTAATTACAAACGTATATTTGGGAACTAAAAAAGTTATTGGTACAGGGTGTATCTCAACGATAGCATGTTAAACGAATAATAAGAACGATAAAACCGATTCAGCTGAAAACGTAACTTTATACAAATGGACATCGTCTACTTACTGATAATATTGTCGGTGTAACTTCCGGTTATAGTCTTCTACTACCAGTTTGGCCTACTTATCTCTTATCATTATTAAGAAAAATATAATAATTTCGGGCGTAAGCAACGAAAATTTGAATCTACTGAAAAATTAATATTTTATGAAACATAAAAGGCAGATAAGCGAAACTTGTACAACGGTTAGACATAGTATTGGACTATGTTTTAGTATTAGACATTTTCAAAATTATTTCTAGGGGAGGTTCCAGAGTAAACGGTAGTTAAGGAAACTAAAACGGGTTCAAAGAGTCATTTTTTGTTAAATTGCAACTAAGCTTTTTATATTTTTATTTAATGCATAATTTAATTATCCATATGCTGATATATCATGTTCCTATACTTAAACTGAATAATTATCCTGTTATCTGCTCTTTTTCTACTTTTCTTGGAGATGATGTGGTAAATTAATAGTATGCTATGTAATCTGTTTTAGCAGCTGATTGAAGCTTTCATACGACAAGCATATAACACGAAAGAAAAGAAAGTAAAAAAATAACACGAAAATCATTCAGTTTTGATATAAGAACATGATATATCAGCGGGTATGTAATTAGATTCTGCATCAAATGAGAATATAAAAAAAATTCACTTGCAATTTAAAAAAATTGACAATTTTAATTTTCTTAACTACCGGTACTCCCAGACCCCCTCCTAGAAATAAATTTCAAAAATATCTAATACTGAAAACATTGTTCAATACTATGTCTAATCGTTGTAAAAGTTTCGCTGCCTTTTATGTTTCATGAAATATTAATTTTTGAGTAAATTCAAATTTTCCTTGCTAACGCCTGAAAGGATTTTTTTCTTAATAATGGTAAGACATAAATAGGCTAAACCTGGTAGTAGAAAAGATTAAATTTTATGCAGAAACCAAAAATAAAATAAAAATTGGAGCATTATATTTAAAATAACAAAGTTGGTATCCACTTCTTGTATAACCAATATTTTCAGTAAGTAGACCATGTCCATTTGTATAACGTTACAAGTTTTCAACTAAATCGGTTTTTTTGATCTTATTATTCGTCTAACATACTGTCGTGGAGACATACCGTGTATATAGTACAATTGAAAAAAGTTATTTACAAAAATAGTAGGAATGTAAATGTTAACGCTCTCCGTTTAATGTTAATTTAGATACATACAAGAAACTGTGGGTTTCTTCTGTTACGATTTTATTTAAAGAGTTACGAGAAAAATGCGTTTGAATAATCCCCCATAATTTCTGACAAGCTACCATTTAAAAATATTTTCCTTTACATGGTGCCCAGAAATGTGTTCAACAAGTTTATTTATTTTATACGTCAGAAATTATGGGAATTATATCTTTACTTCTAGCGAGAAGAATCCAATAGCTTTGACCACCATGCATATACTTACGTTTTATTCAGTTGAACATAAACTATTGTTTGTTATTTTATGACAAGAATAAAAAGTTAAGTGGTAAAAAGTTTTAAATAAAAATTGCATCTTCTTCTATTGGTGCCTAAACTGCTGCTCTAAAAGGTGTGTAGTTGTTAGAGAAAACAATATTCTAAGTTTTTTTAACCAAGATAATATATCCTCCTGCGACCTGGACGTCGTTTACCCGGGATTTTTTTATTATATGTTGTAAATATGTTTTTGAGGTTAAAAATCCACCAATAAGTTATATCGATTTCCAATTTTAAAAGATTATCTTGAAATTTATTAATATAATTATTTTTTATTAAACGGAGTATATTGAGACTGGATTAGATGGGTGCATTTAAAAAAATGTTGAATATGGTTTAGTATGACTTTTTCTGACTTACATTTTTGAAGGAAATTTCTTCTGTTCTTCAATTTTGTGAGCTTAACTATCCTAGAAAACTAATAAAAATAATCTTATACTCTAATATACCAACCACCACCAGTCCTAATGATATACTTTCACCTCCAATTACAATATTGTATAAATAACTCATAAATAAAATTAATTACCATTCTAAAACATAACGAAATTAAAATTGTAGTGTACAATCATAATACCTTATATAATACTGTGTTTTCTAAATTATAAGGTAAGACTAAGATTATACATAAATCTTCTCTAATTTATAAATCAATTGCCTTGACTGCCCATTTTGATACATATGACTTACTAAACAGAACTTAGTTAATCGAATGAAAAATCATAATTATAACTGTTAAAAAAGTTAGAAGACACAGCATTATCAGTACACTATAAAAGTCACGGACACAATTTCAATGTTGATTATCCTAATTTTAGATATCGAACGTAGTTATAAAACGCGTCTCATCTCTGAAATGGTTCTCATAAATTTATAAGACAATAATTTTAATTCCAGAACCGACACTGACAATTTAAGTACTACAGCAATTTAATAAGCAGAATAAAAAAGTATAAAATAGAAAATAAAAATTGATTCTAATTGAGAAATAAAAATTAAAATCCAATTCTGTTTTTTTTAAAACTAAATTTAAAAAATATATGTACATAATTACTACACATGCATTCATTAATTAATTGACAAAATTATTTTTAATAAGGTCATGCATACATGCAACACTTAACGTAATTTTTATTCTCAATAAGATTAACTATTTGCATAAATCCTTGAATTGTTATCTTTTAAAGAAAATTTTATATATTTATCTTACATTTTTACGTTAGCTCGACTAACACATAAGTTGTTTGTTTCTTTTTATAAAATAATTGTATGTTTAATATAATTAATGTTAATTTATTTTGTGACGCCCTTTGTCATTTTCACTTTTTATTTGGTTGATGTTGTTCCTGAGAAAAGCAAAACTAAAAAAGAAATTTATTTTGTAAGCATGAAAATCTTTATCACAATTTTATAATTTTTTTATTGTGTAACATTACTAATAATAAAAACTTGTTGTACCTTAATAAATACGACGGCGGTCTGAAAAGTTTCCGACCTCAACCTGAAGATGACAGCACTCGTCAATAAAAGTCAGGGAATGTAGTTGCGCATCTTTTGACAGCATCACATCAAAGTTTCAGCCATTTTGGACGCGCAGTTTCTATTTGACAGTCGTTTGAGTGAGCCGATGTCAGTGTTTTTGTGAAAATGGAGAAAATCGAGTATCGAACTGTCATAAAATACTTGTTTTTGAAAGGGAATACGCTTATGCAAATTAGACTCTGTGTACGGGGATTCTTCACCGTCGTTTACCACTGTGAAATTTTAGGCATCTGAATTTAAACGTGGCCGTAAGAACTTGGGAGATGATGAACGTTCGGGACGTCCAAAAACTGTAACTACTGACGATAACATCGCTAAAGTTCACCAAATGGTGTTAGATGACCGCCGAATTAAAGTGAGAAAGATAGCAGAGGCAATGAAAATGTCCAAAGAACGTGTTTGTTCGAATGAACATTTACAATGCTCTGTTGGCGCAGTTTAGGCGCAATAAATCCGAGTTTTGGCGCCGATTAATTACTGTAGATGAAACTTGGATACACCACTATGCGCCTGATACAAAAATACAGTCAAAACAGTGGACTGCAAAGGGGGAACCGGCTCCAAAAAAAGCAAAATCTGTTTTTTCGGCTGGGAAAGTGATGGCGACTGTTTTTTGGGATAGTCATGGAGTTATCGTAATCGATTATCTTCAAAAAGGGAAAATCATTACAAGAACATCATTACTTGACAAGCTGAAGGCAGAAATTGAGGATTAACGGCCACATTTGCAGAAAAAAAAATCCTGTTTGCCCCGTCTCACACCTCAACAGTTTACATAGCGAAAATCCATTAATTACGATTTGAACTGCTTTACCATCCACCTTATTCACCAGATCTAGCCCCAAGCAACTTCTTTCTGTTCCCTTAACTAAAAACTGCGCTCGGAGGACAAAGATTTTTGTCAAATGAGGAGGCAATCAACTTTCTTGAACAAAACTCAATAAAACAGTCACGAGTAGGTTCTGTACCGTATTTTTTTCTGTGCTTCTAACTTTTGAGATTTTATGACTTTTTAATGTGTTCAACACAAAATAAAATTATTGCATTTTTTTTACATTGAAGCAACTGTATCGACACATTTGTCGTATTACGATAGCACTAGATGTCGCAACACTTTATTATATTACATGTAAAATTACAAAAATTAATTTATGAATTTGTAGTCAGAATGCCTTCAAATTATTTAAGTGAAGAAATCCATCCAGGCGATCAAAAATATCTGTTATCAAAAAAATACCAATTCTTATTATAACAAAAGTTATGAAATTAAAATTATTAATGATAATTTCTGTCCATTGTAAGTCTTAAAGTTACGGTTATTTGATATTGTACGCTACATTACAGCAGAAATTAAAGGAAACGCAATATTATGAAGTTCAATTCTGTAATACTTACAGCGAAGAGGAACACAACAAACATGAAAATTATACATATTAAAACAAAACCATCACCAAAATTAGATTTATGTGTTACAATTCATCAAAGCTTTGTTTAACATTAGCCGTTTATACACACAAGTATAAACGCTATTATAATTTAAGCTACACTAAATAGTTTAAATTTTTTTCTTAAAGTGCACATACTGTAATACAGTTAGAAGTTCAATTATCAATAGTTTACAATTATAATAGTTTGGTTACTGTTAATTTTAAAACTTAAAACAAAAAGATTCATAATGTTAGTGCAACTTGCAACAAATGTTAACTGAAACGTAAAATGTTGGCGTCCTAAGTTCGTTCGAGTTCTATCAGTCTTTAGAGGATTGTTCAAACTTATATATTACTCACAGAGAGTGATTTACTGACATCGATTACTTTACATAACTAAACAAACACGTTATTTCTGCTATTGGTTACTGACATAAACGAAAATTGACTGAAATACAATCTTATTAATGATCACCGACAACGACTAGGCAATCGATACAATATGATTTAAACTTCTAAAGCAATAGTTTTATTTCATTTTTATTTTTACAACCGGTTTCGAATTTTCATTGTTTCGATTTATAATTTTTTTTATAGGTTTATGAATTATTGATACTTTTACGTATTGTATATCTATTGTCCTTTCACTTACGTTAACTACTGAATGGATTGTTTTTTTAATCTTTCAAAATACCTCAAATTACAGTTATTACAAAACTGTATTTAGAAAGGAAAATTTTGAGACAATTAAATTAGAATCCAATCAATTAAACCACGTGATCCAATTCAGTCCAAAAGCAAAAATTGTGTTTATTTGAACATTTGATTTAACGGTGACAATAAGGCAGTATTGTTTTTTATTAAAGAAAAAAATGTCTTACAAGAATCCCTTAAGATATATAGAGGGTGTCATTTGAAACATAAAATTCACGTAAACAGCAAACTGAATCACTCGGTACATTACGTTTGTATATAGGGTGTCTAACCGGGATCCTCCATTAGCCGTACACAGAAAAGTATACATGGAAAAAAATTGAAAATTTGAACAGTGACTAAAACCAACTAAAATATTTTCAGTCTTCTGATCCTTCCGGTTGTACCGGAAGTCAACATCAACTTCGTTGTTTTAAATCGAACACCCTATATATTGTTCACTTTATATAACATTTCTGGCAGCTAGGAGTTATAGATTTCGGGATATTAATTTTTTTAGTAAAATTTTCGGAAACTCCATATCGGGTTAATTTTTGGTTTGTACAAAAAGAATGGACTACAGCAAACGAAGAGGTGCCTATAGATTAAAAAATGTAATACTAATTGTTCCAACAAGGTGTTACAACAGCACACGTTATTGAAAAAATTGCTCCTTTCAACATCGAAAATGATTTTTTGTTTCTATGTGAAGTCTCCTACAACCCTAATGTATGGTAATGATGATTTTCTTGCAAAATATGTCTAAATTCATTGGTTCCTAACCCTCCTAACAGCTAATCTAAAATTAAGCTGCAAGGGGTTTCGGACCGCACGATGAAATTTATTTCTCAAATTCGTTAAAAGGACCGTTATCTAGGTAATTTGTCAAAAAAGTGACTATAGCCTCCAAACCAAACAAAGGTGTGTTTATTTTTCAAACGCGTCAGAAAAACATTCCCAAAAAGTTAAATTTTTGTGTACAGCCAAATACCATCTCAAAGGTAATCATTACGCCAATAGTTCTCAACAATTTCACCTCTATTAAACTTTTTACGAAGTCAGAATTAACATCGTCAACGTCAGTTGTAAAATCTTACACAACAACGACTGCTCCATTGGGCAAAACTGGCCACAACAATGACTACAAACTGATGAGCACCGCAAACCTACTTTTCGACAGCCATATTTTGCAGAAAATCACCATTACCATACATTAAGGTTGTAGGGGACTTCACATAGAAAATAAAATTATTTTCAACATCTAAGTTTAGGGTTGATGTTAAAAGGGGCAATTTTTTAAATAGTAGGTGCTGGTATAACACGTTTAGGTACCTTATTTTACTTAAATATTTCAATAAAATGTGTTGGAACTCTTTTGTTGCAAATTTTGTAAGCTCTGAAGGGCATAAAACTATTTCGTTTTAGGATCACATATTTAATCCTTCTTCCTCACCACAAGAAGTTTAACAGACGTCAAATTATTGACAACTTTTGACGCAATGTTTATTACAATAATGCCCACCTGTATAGAGCAATTGAGCTTTGCAGAAGTGCTACTAAAAAAAAGTTAGTACAAAAATTTCTTCACTAATGATGACAAACTGTAATCTATTTTCAAAAAGATTATCGCAAGCATGATTTTGGAGATATTGATAGCAACTTTCTTATTTTAAATGGGCGCCATATTGAATTTTTTTATAATTAACTTCTACTATTTTGTCTGCTTTCAATGATATGTTGCGTAAGATATGTTTGAAATAAAAGATCTTGACAAGCCGGTTATTATATTTTATTATCTGGTAAGCCATGGACACAAATGAACTTTGATGATTGTCTAAGCCACTTTAATTGTTTCTTACACTGTGGTAAAGTAAAAGATCGATGATTACTTAAAATCAGTATTATTAGTGATTGTGCAGATGTAATTTTCCAATGTCGATTTGACGATTGCCCTAAATTCCACAAAACACATTGAATCCTAAACAATATGAATTATTTAAAAAACCCAAACACAAGACAATTTTAAATGAGGAAGAAGAGAAACTAACACTGGCGTGCGTAGCAGCTACTCGAAGGTGTCAACTAAGGAAATTGAAGTTCTACTTAATATTATAAAATCTAAAACGTCTACAATTTTAAGATACCATAGTTTCATTCCGTATAAATTACACATTGCTCAAATTTAACCGCCAAATGGTTATCTGCGTAGAAGAATATTTTTATCAATCGCATCTTGTGGAGTGACGAATCGTTCTTTTCAATTTGTGGTTTATTTAACCCTTTTGTTCCCAAATTAATTTTTGTGTTTCAAAAAAATTTTTTTGCTCTACTCGGTTAGTCTTAGTAATGTAAGTTAGAGAAAAATTAAAAAAACGATTGTTTGACCTTTTTTTGACCAAAATTGTGCTTGATGACATATAGAATCATTGGGAATATGGACGTCATTGGTAAAGAAAAAAATAAAATTAGAACTGAAACCAATTTACTTGAAATGATAGTTTTTAAAACAATTTCGATCTTTAGTAAGACAAAGTGGTATACCACATTTTCACACTTTAACCTCGTGTATGCTTGGCAGTGGCGGCATCTCATTTTAGACTCGAGATGTTGTGGCCAATGGTCTTTCTTATCGTACCTAACATCTTCAATGGACTGCGAAATTGCAGGATTTCTTGAAATTTGTTTAGTTGGAATTCCCTCTCTTGAACTGGGACGTCCACGTTTTCTAATATCTACTGGAAAACAACGCAATAGTGCCTGTCCAATTCCGCTTCGGAAAACAATGAGTGTTTTGTATTTTGATATACCCAAAAGCTTGCAATGCCTCCGGTACAACAACCACGCGTTCACGATGCAAACATCCAGTAAATGGTAGAAAATTTTCAAGTATATTTTTTCACTCCAATTTTGGTACGATATAAGGCCACTAACATATCATTGAGGTCCACTCCTCCCATATTAGTGTTGTAAATCTTTACAATATTCGGCCGTGTAACTTCCACATGCTTTTTTTCGGCTTGGGACCATCTTTTTACATTTTTTATAGGTTTGGCACATACGTATGTAGATACTAAAGTGACCGATTTATTATCAAACCATTTTACTACTGTGACATTTTTTTGTGCCGCAGTGTACTGATCAAAAGAACTCCGGCCTTCTTGTTTGAGTACTTTGTCGTCTTTCGGTTTGTATCCCTTTAGTCTATTTGTTCGGACAGTGCCTACACCAAGAATACCCAAATCTAGCAATGAGAGGAACAAATTGATGGATGTAAAAAAATTATTCGTGTAAATTTTAAAGTTTTGGTCACGTGGTAGGTTTGTTGATAGCTTCAATACAATATCTCCGCTGATTCCCCTTTATGCCTCACTTATTTACTTTATGTTTTATGTATTGTTTTAGAGAAGAGTACCGTTTGAAGGGGATCATTATCTCGTCGACCGAATTGTGTTCCTCGGGCTCAAATGTAGCAAAGTTTTGTTTGACAGCATCTACAAATGGACGTACTTTGAAGAGCTTGTCTAGGCAGGATCAGTGCGTTGTTTCATTTTTGAATTATCATTAATATGTAAATTGGTTTTAGCTTTTCAAAACGATTCATTGGCATTACGTCGGCAATTACGGCATATCTGGCTATTTTAGCCCAGTACATATGGTAGCTTGGCATTTGCACTATGTCACTGATAATGTGAATCCCCAAAAAATTGCATATTTTGCTAAAGTTAGTATTTATAGAAGTTCCAGTTTTCTGAGTGGAATATAGATTTGTTTGATTGATTAAATTGTTTACAATGTCATCATCAAACAATTTTTGGAAGTACTCCAACGGAGTGCCAATATTTTCAGGAGTCGTGAATGCAATGTTACACGTTGAATCAACGCTTTCCAAATCCTGTTTTTTCCATTTCCAATCGACTTCTTTCTTTCCTTTCTTTGCGCGTTGACGACGACGTTTCACCAAACGGGCTAGAGGTAAATCATCCTCATCGTCAGGTTCACTATCTTGTACATCAAGACTGGGGTCAATATTACTAGTTGGTGAAGTTTCTTCGACCTCTACGCTTATGGCATTTGTCCCAAGAAGCTGAAAAACATCCCCATTTACCACTTCATCTTTACTCCTCTTCGTCGAATGTGTTTTCATTCAATATTTCAATGTCAGAGATATCACCTTCCGCAAGTAACAGAAGGTGTTTTTCTTTCTTCTCGTTAAGTCCGACACAAAACATCTGCAAATATGTAGATTAATTTCCCCTTTTTTACGTAAAACTAGTTTTAGTGGAACCTACCGCAAATGCTATTCAATATAGTAGACTTCCCAATGACTCCAATTGGAGTCAGATATAACGAAGGGGGTATTTGGACAAACTTTATTGTTATCCACTTCTGCAACATCACACACGTGACAAAAGGGTTTCAACGCCCCGGCGACAAATTACAAAAAGAAAATTGCTGTTACTTACCTTGTTCACAAAATGCAAAAATGCAGGTTTGACTTGCTGTAGCATGAAACAAAATCAACTGAGTTTTTTTACAAAACACTATCCAAGAGTTGGATCTAATTACCCTATGCCATCTGATATGTACATTTAACATTGCAACATGAAGAAACCTACGTATTTTAAAATTTTAAACAAACAGATTTCTGTAAAGCAGTTGTGAGTTTATTTGGCGTCAGTGGGTAGGAAAGGGTTAAACGCTAAATTAGCATCACTTTGCATATCGTTCTACTACGGCGAAACCAGACTCGCTTCGGATTCATTGTGTTTTGTGGAATATTGGGATATTGTTTTATGGGCCCTGTAATTTTTAACGGTCATATTGCTCATTTAGTGAAAAGGTCGCTACTGAAAAATTTCTTCTGTTCAATCACTAATAATACTGGTTTTAAATAATCCAGTCTTTTACTTTACAACAAAATAATAAATAATGGAAAGTGACAACTTGAACAATCATCGAAGTTCATTTGTTTCCATGGCTTACCAGATAATAAATAATAACCGGCTTGCCAAGATCTTTTATTTCAATATTATTGAAAGCAGAAAAAAGAGCAGAAGTTATTTATGAAAAAATTCTAATATGGCGCCCATTTAAAATAAAAAAGTTACTATCAGTATCTCTGAAACCATTCTTGTGATATTGTTTTTTTTTTAATAGTTGTCCTAATAAAGTGAAATAGTTGATATTTTTCAATGGCATTTTTTGTTTTTTTTTCGTATATCTTCGGAACGGATTGTAATTATCCGAATTAACGGCATTTAAATCGGCATGAAAATCTGTACAACGTTGCGCATATAACCGAATCTTTATTTTTATTAATAACAAATATACTCATACAATACAACACAGATTACCCTCATACTATAAAAAAACTTGAACAAAAATGAGTTTTCAGAAAATAAGTGGGTACACTGACGCAGCGGGTTATATGAGAGTTGGCCTCGACCGCTGAGCATGTGGTTATTAAAAACAAAATTAAAGAAGTCTTTACAGCTGGTGCAATATGCTTTTTGCAAGCTTTATTATAGCATTAAATAGAAGGAAGGATTTGATAGAGTGTGCGTGAATATTGGAGAATTAAATCTAAACACGATACCAGATTGATATCTTTTGCGACAGTAAATTTTTTTTTATTATTTCGTCCGTACTATTTTTCGAATTTTGTGTTGACTTTATGGTGCTCAACACCCATTGCGTTTAGAAATTGGCTTTGTACTAAAAGATGCTCCTATGTCCTTCTGAAATAACAAGCGATATTTGGGATAATAATTGATATTTGGAGGCCCGTTATTTCGTTACCGTTTGACAAATGCCAAAATTCAGAATTTCTTCCCGGAAGATTTTAAACCTTCCTGTATCGTGGGTTATGCTGTCTCTACAATTTTTGGGTCAACGTTTATGCTTTCTTGTGTGACTTCTTCGACGTAGATCTAAAATCTTATCACCTGATAAGAGGCATTGGCGACCTTCTCAAACCTGTGACTCGGGTTAACGTTAATAAAAAGCTGATACCCTTTTTATTAACGTTAACGCGAGTCACAGCTTTGAGAAGGTCGCCAATGCCTCTTATCAGGTGACATATACCGCTGATACCCTTTTTATTAACGTTAACCCGAGTCACAGCTTTGAAAAGGTCGCCAATGCCTCTTATCACCAATATTATCAATCCAGTCGGGTGCTGTATCTCAATGCAGCCGTTGGATTGAAGTAGCCACCAATATAAACAGCTGAGTTTTGGTTTAAATATTTTTTGAATTACCTTTTTAATAGAGTAGTTGGGCGTTGTGTTTGTTAACTCAGGGATCCTTGTAGTAGTCTGATGATTTGTTTTTTTTCGTTTGTGGTAATTTACGGGTTTTGTGTATGCATGGCACGCTTATTCAATTATTATTAATAGGGTTATATGTTTCGAACCCCCGCAACTTGCATGTCGGTGCTGGCGATGGGTTGGCTTCTGATTTGACGCTTACATTAATTTGTGTCGTATATTTTTGGTTTATAATTGATATTAACGAACTGTGTTTGACTTATTGACTGTGATGATCTAGGAATTGTTGTGCTTATTATTGTTTTAAAATTGTTGGTGTGTCGCCTCACTTTGTACGGGGCTGTGGGTAGATTTCTGAGCGGATTTATTAGAATTAAACTTTTTTTTATGCCTCGACAACAAACCTGTAACACTTTTTTCTCTGACATCAGACCAAATTCAGCGCTTAGAGGGATCGACGTATTTATTTATTTATTTGAATGAAGAGTTGTATACAGTATATACGCAAAATTTACAACTACATATTTAACACAAAAATATAATATACTTAGTAATACTAAAAGCAAAAAAATTGCAAAAAGAGAAAGAAGGAAAAAGAAAAGAGAAAGATTTACATAATATTCATGTTTTCTAAATATTGCGTAACTAGCATTAAATATATCAATTTTAATTGGTACATTTTGATTATAGGTAGAACATAAGCGAGAAATTGGCGAATATTGATATATGTTTGTTCTTGTCAGAGGTAGTGAAAACAGCTGGTAGGTACGAGTATTATGAGAATAAACAGTAAATAGTATTGAAGACAACAAATTAGAGTTATCATATAGACTATTTACAATTTTATATAAAACTAAGATGTCATTTCTAATTCTAATTGATGAAAGTGATCTAAATTTTAAGTGAGCACAAACCAGTATATAGTTTGTGTAGTTAACACCAAATGAGTAACATAAAAGCTTAAGAAAAACTTTTGTACCTTTTCGATTCCGTTGATATATATATATCATAATGCGGGTTCCAGACAGACAAGGCATAATATAATTTACTGAGGACATAAGCATAATACAATGATTTCCAAGCTTTTAGAGAGTGGAAGCCTTGGGTAGAGGGAAATATGAAACCTAAAGACGGAATGTGTTATTAGTAATTTTATCCACATGGTTGTTAAATAAAACTATGCCTAAAACTTTTATGTGATGAACTTTAGTTAGCGTATGATTATTTAGTTTATAATCACTATGAACATAATTACGTTTACGTGTGAATGTAATTGTGTTACATTTAGTTGCGTTTAAAGTTAGGCCATTTTCAACGTAGTATGATGTTAGCCGATTTAAATCATCTTGCAGACGAAAACAGTCTATGATGTTAGATATGGCGCAAAACACTTTTAGGTCATCTGCATATCGCAAGATTTTGCTGTGAATAAAACAATTGCTAATATTATTTAAATAAATGTTGAACAATAAAGGGCTTAAAAGTGATCCTTGTGGCTTCCCAGATGGTATGCGTATATAATTAGAATAGTACACATTTATAACGACTGCTTGACTGCCATTTTCTACATATGAAATAAACCAGCGATAAAGATTCCCATTAATACCTATTTCCAACAATTTGCGTTTAAGAACATCATGATGTTCTGGTAAAGGAAGGTGTTTTAATTGAGAACTGAATTTTAGGTAAAATAAGTTTTTCAAATAACTTAGCAAATTGGGACTAAATTGAAATTGGTCTGTAATTTTCAACGTTCAATTTATTACCATTTTCAAAATTGGTGTTACATGAGAAGAGTTCCAGACACTAGGAAAAAATCCGGTTGTGAGAGAACAATTTTAGATTAACAATAGTAATATCAAAGATGTAGCACAGCTTTTTATAAATATTGGTGGTATACTGTCTGGTCCAGAACCCTTATTAATGTTTATATGGGATAATGCATCAAAAACTTCAAGTTCTGTAAGTTCAATAGAATTAATATTTATTTCTCTTAAGTACAAATTCTTGTTTAAAGGTTGATTAATTGAAGGAGCAATAAAGTTAGATGAAAAATAATCATTGAATAAATTTGGTATATCAAGAGGATGCAAAGCTATGGTATTATTAAATGTACCAAGAGAAGGAATCTTTGACAGCTGGTTTTTAGATTTCCTGAAACTCCAAAAATTTACTAGGATTGTTAGAAATATTGCTTTCAACTTTTATTAAATGGTTTTTATAATCGCGAAATATCAGGACTTTAGATCTGCGGGGCAACTATGGTTACTTTTTTCCATTTACGATGAATATTAATTTTTTCTTTAACTAAATTAATTGCTTCTTTAAAAACCAAACTGGAAATTTGTTATTGTCTGGTTTAGTCTTGGGAATACATTTAGTAATGCAGTTGTTGATAATATTGTAAAAAGTATTTAATGATTTATTAGAATCATTCTTTTCTAACAAATCGACTTAATTTATAGTTGATATATGTTGATTAATAACACAATAATCACCTTTTTTGCAATTATAAAAAAATTGATTATTATTTTCTAAAGTACATTCTCTAGTATTAAGAGAAATATTGAAAGATATAGGTGGATGATGATTATCAATTGTAATCAATGGGGTACTGCATAACTGGAGATCCAAAACTATGTTAAAATTTTTACTAAAACTAAGTCTAGCAGTCTGTCGTTACAATTAAGGACATTATTAAACTGTAATAAGTGACATAACGATATTGATTCAGTAAACAAAATTGATTTATAATCATTGCGCAAAGTATTTGAAGTTAGAAAAGAACAATCACACAAATTGAAAAATCAACGTCTGGATTTTTGATAAAAATATTTTGCAAATTGTTGATGTTACTTTTTTAGAGATGGTATCAATTAACGGTAGAAAACAACTCAATTAAACAGCTTTGTAGTACCTGATAGGCAATTTGAATATTTAAGTATGGTATTTGGTTTGTGTATTGCCTCGGTATATCAACGTGCTCTTAATGAGGTTTTAGGCAATTTGATCGAAACTAGTGTATGTTGATGAGATTATCATTCCATCTCGAATGGAATGAAACTAAATTGGATGCAAAATATGGAGTTCTATATACCTAAGGTAACCGACCTGCTTGATAATGATACGTATCTGTTGAAAGCTCTTAACTCGAGTAGCACTTGCAAATACAAACAGGATTGTATTCGTGCCTGGTCTAAATGTAGAGTGCTTATTGAACTTAATGAAGGGCTGGATGTTTGTCCAAACCAGTCAGAATGAGCCAATGACGGCATAGATAACTAGTTTATTTAGTTAACATAGTCTTTGTGGCACATTATTGAGTAGGTACTGTGTGTTATCAAATTATCTCCTTAGTGGCAATGTTCAGCCTATGTGGCAGAAGTTGATGTATGATGAGTCTGTTTGGCTATTATTATCAAATTATTGGCTTAGTTTCAATGTTCAGCCTAAGTGGCTAGAAGAAATTCACAATTATTTTTGTTAACATTGCAAGCATGTGTGGCAATTTTTAGTTATTTTTGGTAAACTTATAAGCTTGGGTGACAATTGTCAGTTATATTTGGTCGTGACGGCGTGTCGCCGAAATTAATCATAATACCTAAAAGTCACAATTTGCAGTTGTAGTCTTTGGTATTGTTGACTGGTTTTTTTTTGTTAATGATTTCCAAAATAATTACTGTTTGCGGTTAAAGTGTACTGTTCATTTTAGATGGAGTAATTTATGAATGCAGTAGTAAGTGCATCTTTGTGACAAATGTCAGTACATAAATTAAATTATTATGATTGGTCTGTGTGACAATGACGGTAAGAGTTCTAAGTGAGCAAAATCGTATCTTTCGTGAATGTTTATGTAAAAAATGACAGTTGTTGAGATTGACGTGGCAGGGTGTGCACATACAAAACCATTCTATCTAAAACGAATCTTATTTTTGTCATTTGGATTAACGTTTAAATACCAATTTAGTATTAAATACAACAATATCTAAAAATTACTTGTTATACTAATTTACAAGCAACATAACTTTACGAACCAAATATTTTGACTGTACCTTACTGTGATTAAATAATTAATAGTTTAAAATAAGCATTGATTTGTTGTATTTAATTCAATCGTGGAAGCTTAAAATCTTACTTTTTTTGTTTATTATTAATCTTTCTAATGCAGAAATATCTGGATTATCCTATTTTGCTGTGTTGAGAACATTTTCAAAGTTATTTTGAGAAATTTATCTCAATATATCACCAAACTTAAATTAAAATTTAAACTCCAATAAAGGTACGAACGTATTTTAATTTTAATTAAAATTATGTTTATGTCTTGAAGTAATTAAATATGTAGATCTAAAGAGGGGCCTTTTATATTTACACAATAATCGTTTGACATGATGTTTAATTGAGCAAAGAGATAAGTTTAATGGAAGATTAAATTAAACCAAAAATGTATATCTAAACTTAGAGATCGTTCATAACGGAAGCACTTATATTGCAAAGTTGTTCTCATTAGCTTTGATGTTTATTTCGTTAAGAAAAAGATGTGACTAGGTACGTATTGTTTGAATATTTGAACTCGTAACTGCTCCACATTTAGTGAGTACACTTTTAGTTTTATTTAAGGACATGGTTAATACATTAGTAGAATTATTTTTATACTTTTTTTCACCGATAAACGGAGTATTAGTAAGAAAAAATGTTATAAGTGCAACGTCAACACAAAATCGCTATTAATAAAGATAACAAATAAAAGTCAACTGAATAGAAGCGTTATAAAAGACAGAAAAAAACTGCGTAAGAAAATAGCTATGCTACCAAAACTCATCTTCAAATCACAATTATTTGTGCAAATTATACTGTTTTCTTGTCTACTTTTATACAAAAATCTGTAGTTTAGTGTGTTTAGTGCGCCACAATTTATGTAAGTTATTTTTTTCCATTTAAAATTAAATGAGCATGTATAAAAACTCTAGAACACGCGGACCAAGACTTCAGTATTGTGCTTTTAGTATACAGGGTGTCCCAAAATTGCGGGGAAATAAAGCTACCACATATTGTAGAGGTCAAAATAATCAATTGGATCTTATTTATCTATATAACAAAATGTACCATTTGTCCGTGACAAGAGTTCAAAGTTTACTTAAAAAATCACATTTTTCTACGCTGTTCAGAAATGCGTGAAACAAATTTAATCAAATTCGTTGAAGGTGAATTAGAAAATTACACCTACTTTCAGTAATCAAAAGAACCCAAGAGTAAATTTTTGAAGGGTGAAAACCGCTCCACCCCTGGTAATTTTTTTAATAATTCTATTAGGAGTTGTATTATGGTTCTTTTGTTGGGAAGGCTTATTCATCTTTTTCATTTTTTACTCTCTAAAACTCTCTATTTCATACATAGTTTCAAAAGGAAAGAATGTTTTCTCAAATACTGATATTCTTAGTATAACAAAGTTAGTAATGCAAAATTTAATAATCAATAGTAATAATAATATGTATATTTTAACAGGTTATACACCCATTACAGAAAAAAATGATTACAAATCAAAAAAATTCGAATACATAATTTAAATAAAATAAAAATATTCAAATTACAAAAATTAAATAAGAAGAATTATTTCAACAAATAAAAATATAACAAAAACATTAAGATTGAACGTACATTGCTACTTATTTATAAACTATAAACTAATCGAAGGTAATTTAGTTGGCAATGGACACAAAAACATTTTTTTACAACAAATGTTCAATGTGACTTTCATCTTTATTAATGCAGAGTTCAATTCGACGTAAAAAATTGAAATGCACCCTTCTTAAAACATCGTTGTTTTTTGTAGTGTGGTAACCATGGCTCACAATCGATTCGAATTTGAATTCCAAATAGGTTTATTTTTTTCTGTTTTTGCAACGTCTCCTTGTTCCAGAGGTTTTTATCTTTAAATATCTTTCCACATGAGAATTACTATCGCAATAGGTCATAAGGTCACAATAACTTCTACCAGTTATATTCAGTTGAACCTGAATTTGGTAAATAAATGTGACTTCTTTGCAAACTGAAAAATGTGCATTAAAGTTCCTTAAAAAAATTACGTTCCTACCAACTACGTTTTCAAAAATATACGTATTAGTAAGGTCAACCAAAAAGGGTGATTATTAAAAAAGGATGATTATTATGCTGTTTATAATAGTTAAATGCAGATTGGCAATCATTATATGCAATAGAAAATGTAGAAGATGCTGTAGATTATATTTATAGTTTACTGTACAAAACGATCTACGATTTTGTACCAATTGTAGATAATGTGGTTACATCCACTTATCCTGTATGGTTTAATAGGAGAAATTATTAAGAAAATCAGATTAGAAAATAAATTATCTTCGAAAAGTAACAGTAGCGTACAAAGAATATACCGTTAAATTGCAAGGAAAGGTTAAAACTTATATTAAAGATTTTTGAATTATGTAGGTAGTGTTAGGAAAGGAAGGGAAAGTGACCTAACGGAATATGAGTTAGGATGGGGTAAAGTATCAGATATCCCAACCTCCTCAAGCATTTGCTAATTAATTTTCAACAATTTGTAAACAAGAACAGTTAGTCAAAGTAGGGAGTAGTTCAACCGATAAAATGTTAATTAATTCTTTTGAGTTATCAGAAATTACAGTAAACGAAGTTAAAATAGCACTGTGTAAGTTGAATCCGAAAAAATCATATTTCGGATTGTCAACATGGTTTTATGACCAATAGATCAACGATCACAAATCTGTTACGGTTTAAAAATAGTGTATCTAATTTATTAGAAAATAATGTAACTGATGTCGTATATCTTGACTTCAGAAAAGCTTTTGATAAGCTAAACACCAGTGTTCTGTTGAAAACACTTCGCAATTTTGGATTTACCGAAAACACAGTAAAATTTTTTACTAGTTACCTTTCAAAGCGTCCCTATTACGTAAAGTTAAAAAATTATAAATCGGAAATTTATTATAATGATAGTGGCGTACCTTATTTATAGAAAATCAAACTTTATTTCATATTATTGTTTAGACTAGTATACATAACGTGTCGGATTCACTATTCGTATACTTCTACAATGTTAATTACTATTTACGGTTTTTTTTATTATATCAAATAATACTTACATATTAAATTGCTCTGTAAGCGCTACCATGACATTAAAGAAAAAAAACCTACACATTCTTCAAATCTGGTTTTAACTGTGAGGCGGAACAAAGTTGAAGGTATGTTAATATTAAAAGTTAAATAATTAGGCTGATTTTAATTTTTTATTTTATTTTTAACAACCAGTATATAATTACATCTTTGGAAACCTATGATACTATAGGTCCCAGTAGCAATTCCTATAGAGATAAACAAAATTTACCTGTACGTAGGCCTGGCTAAAACTTAAACTAATACTTACATACTAACTTAAAACTATATAAACTTGTATAGATAAAATGAATCTGAATACATTAAGGAGTTAATTCATATAACTTATTAGATATTAGACTTTATCCACTTTTTAATTTTCTTTTGATTACATTATTGTTAGCATTCATATTTTTCAGATCATTAGGCAGATCATTAAAGATTCTAGTAGCTACAATGAAGGGATACTTATAACTAATAGTTTTAGTAATTCTAGGAAGAGATATACTTTTGTTTCTAGTATTGAACTTCGTTTG
Organism: Abscondita cerata; assembly: GCA_030710515.1. NCBI lineage: Eukaryota > Metazoa > Arthropoda > Insecta > Coleoptera > Lampyridae > Abscondita > Abscondita cerata. Next base: position 189,256 of record JALBCR010001337.1, read on the forward strand.
GTTATGCATGGTTCTTAGTGTAGTATAATAATATATAATTGCCTCAAGCGTAAATGATTGCTCCAAAGTAAGAGGGTATTTATTTGGGATAAATTTATTTTTACTGATAATTTTTTAGCAATCTATTCTGTAGTCTCTGCAGTAAATTAACTACATTTTTATAAGCTCCTCCCCATACTAGTATGCCATAAGTTGCTACGCTATGGAACAAGGTATAGTATAACATTACTAGTATATCATTAGATAAAAATTTGGAGAACTTAGAGAAGACAACTAATAAATATTTAGTCCTGTTTACAATAGATACAACATGACTGTCCCATTTCATATTAAAATCAATTATCAAACCTAGGTATTTATAATTTTCCACTCTTTTATTTCTCCGTCATCTATTTTGATGCAGATATCTGTAGGAACACCATCATTGTAGTTGCCAAAGTTATATAGGTCGTTTTATTAATATTTAGTGATAGTTTGTTGTGTGCTAGCCACTTAGTAACAAACTTTAAATACACATTCATTGCCCTCTCAGTTTCCTTCCATGTGTTTTCCGTAGATATAATCGTAGTGTCATCAGCAAATGAGACTAGATAATGATTTTTTAGTAGATCATTTATTTATAAGAGAAATAATAATAGGCCTAATACAGTTTCTTGTGGAACTCCAGCATTAATATTACTATATGTACTTTGCGCATTCTTTATCCTTACTTTTTGTTTCCTATACCTTAGGTAGTTTTGAATAGGTCTAGTGCTTTCCCTCTGATTTCATATATATTTAGTTTTGTAATAGGATTTCATGGTCGACAGTATCAAAAGCTTTTCCTAGATCAAGAAAAGTAACAATAGTTGGTTTGCTTTTATCTAGGTTATTATCAATTATATTTGTGATGTAGTTTAAAGCATCTTTGGTGCTTTTATTTTTAAGCCGAATTGATTTTGTTTAGAATATTGTATTTGGTTATAAAATCATGAAGTCTTTTATGAATTATTTTTTCAAATATTTTAGCAATATTTGAGATAAGCGAGATAGGTCTGTAATTATTGTAGGAGTGTTTGTTACCTGCTTTGAAAATCGGTACAATTTTCACTTTTTTTAATTTATCAGGCCAGATAGATGTTTCTATACATAAATTAAATATGTGAACAAGTGGATTAATTATGTGTTCTAAAATAGTTTTTAGGGTTTTTATATTTATTGCATCTACACCTCCTGATTTATCTTTCATGTTGTTTATTATGTTTCTTATTTCAGATTTGCTTGTTGGATTTATAAACATAGATTTATTGTTGCAGTCTATGCTAGTATGGTTATAGTTAATTGGTGCTTTAATTTTCTTGCTTAATTTAGATCCAATTTTACAGAAATATTTATTGAAACCATTGACTATTCAGTTGGGTTAGTAAGTTTTATGTTATTTTCAAATACCTTGTATTCATGTTTTATACCGAAAATGAATTGTCATTATATAGTTAATTAACATTTATATGCAAAGAAACGTGTTTTTTCAACTTTTTTTTCTGAGTGAAAAATAATAAACCAATGTTAATGGTGTAAAAGGAAAGTTATAGAAGATAAAAATACGAATAAAATGAGCACTAATTGGACTCAATCAGGTAATAACTTTCCAAGAAAAATCGGAAAAAGTGAAATATTTGGGTTTTTCTTTTAAAATTTGTAAATCCGTCATTTTTAAGATGTAATGGTACGTACTTAGTGTGTTCAAAACCTTGCAATTGTCGGGCAATTAGTTTATGCACAATTGCGATTTAAATTTTTTAAAGCAATATATTCAATCGAGGCTAAATGCTCGTGTGATCATCTAATTGTCAAAAATAAAATAATTTTGTAAAGTTGAAATAGAAAGAAACAAAACGTATATCCTGATTTTTCGATAAATTGATATTTAACACGCTTATATAAATCTCAATCTCCTCAAACGGCGCTAGCGGACGGGTACCCCACTACTCCGCCGTATGCTTACACTCGTTCATTTTCAGTCATCTTTGCATGCATTTTTTTGGTGTTAAATATAATTTCATCAAAATATGAGAATATACGTTTTGTTCCTTTTTATTTCAACTTTACAATACTTTTTTAATTTTGACAATTAGATGATCACACGAGCATTCAACCTCGATTGAATATATTGCTTTAATAAATTTAAATTGCAATTGTGCATAAACTAATTGCCCAACAATTGCAGGGTTTTGCACACACTAAGTATGTATCATTACCTTCTATTTCCTGAAAGATTTATGCTACATCTCAAAAAATGACGGATCTACGAATTTAAAAAGAAAAGCCCAAATATTTCACTTTTTCTTGGAAAGTTATTACTTGATTGAGTACAATTGGTGCTCATTTTATTCGTATTTTTATCTTCTATAACTTTCTTTTTTACAAAATTAACATTGGTTTATTACTTTTCACTCAGGAAAAAAAAAGTTGAAAAAAACACGTTTCTTTGCATATAAATAGAATCTAAGTTCCATAAGAAAGGCAAACTATTCCAGTATTTGTTATAATTTTTATAAAATGGAAAAATACTTCCAATATTAATTACATTACTGTCAATATTAACTTGTATTTTACGGGAATTCTTCGAAAAGTACGTGAACAATACCTTTTTGATGGAGGCCTATCAATTTTATGAAAAGTAATTTTAAATCTTTAAGTAAGCTTATTTTAAGTGCATATATTCAATTCATTGAAGCTTTATTTGTAGATGACGAAAAAATAGTATCAACCGTGGAATATTAATGTAGTCCTCGCCAATTAAATAGATTTGCTTATTTAACAGCTATAATAAAAAACAGAGAAGGTCGGCCTAATATTTACACAAACGAAACTTTATCCACAGTTCACACACTCAACCTAAAGATTCGTCCAATGAAACAGATTTTGGATTAAAACAATTTAGCAATCTCTAAAGAGCAACGTTTAATAATTGTACAAGCTGAAGGTGAAGTGAAATTTGTTAATAATAAATTTAAATCAGATAATACAAAGTATATGCTTTCATATAATCTTTTTGTATTAACAGTTTAATTAAGTTTTTGATATTATTATGAACTAGATCTTGTGACTACCATGATGATGAAATGAATCATGAAAATTGTATGACATAGGTCGAAAGGTAGTTGCTACCAAATTTGCCATCAAGCTCAGTGCTGTTATTGATAATGTTTTATACTACAACGTTCAGGATAACAAACAGCATCAATGCTATCTTTAAAAAGCAGACATAGCGCAATGGTTTAAATATAAATAAATTGGTTTTGAGGAGTCTCAAACAAATGTCGAGTTATATGATTTAATTAAGAAGTCAAAAAGCGACGAATTTGAAGATAAGTTATTGCTTTTAAACAAAAATAACTGTAATATGTTCTAAAGATTCTACTGTACCATCCTGTCTTAAATCCAATTAAAAAGGACAAACAATACAGTTTGTTGTGCAGTGGTTTAGGGTTTAGTAAGAGCGCGAATGAAAATCAATGAATTAATAATTATTTTATATTTTCAACTGATTACTGTGAATTGTAATTTAGTATATTTTAAATTTGATTTTAAATCCATAGAACTAAAACTAATTATACGACAACTACATATTTGCTGCTTCCAAAACATCTCTAAAATTAACGTTCGGTATTTTCTTATTTAATAAATAAAAATTACATAATATATCAATCAATCAATCAATGTATTTATTTGTTTTTATACAATAAACAAAGAATTTGGTTTCTTTCATCATGCATACATCATAAAATTAATCTAATACACTTCTATCTTTCACAAACAAACTATACTATATTAAATTAAAATTAATTATATATTCTTCCCTTTCCTCCTTTCCTTCTCTTTTGAATAACTAACTTCTCATACTTTCTTAATCTATGTTCTATATCTTGAATATGTGTCTTTTTTTTTCTCTCCATTACTTCTCTTCTTTTTATTACTTTTTTCATCCACCCGATCCCCTTTTCCTTTTCTCCCAGCAGTTTTCGTCGCTCTCTCTCTTCTTCCCTCAGTTCTCCACATTCCTTACTTATGTGTTCTAAGTTATCCCACCCTTCCCCACTCATCCTACGTTATCTATGCTCGTCTTTCAACCAATATTTGTTTTCCCTTTTTTATTCCCTACAATAAACTTTGCTATAATTTTTTCTCTTAATCTGCTCTTGGTTTTCCTCTGTCCTTTATCTTCCAATATTTCCCATTGTACTTCCTTTCTTTTATTCTTCCTGTTCTTTCTTGCGCCTGCGAATCTACATACTTACTGTCTTTGCTTTTACTGATCTCCCTTCTCTTCTTATTCTTGTTATCTGTTCTCTTGCTACCCCTTTTTTCATAATATAACTTCCTTTCATCTTCTCCATTTTACCCTCTGCATTTCTATATATTTCCAACATTCATTTAATATCACTTTCTCTTTCTTGTTTTCAATCTTTTCTTCATATCTCATTGCCTTCTTCTTGTCTGTGGTCTTATCTTTTCCATCTGGACTTCTTTCTCTACTGTGTATCCCGGTGTTTCTCTTTCTAATCCTAATGTCCACTTTCGATATTTTTCTTGAATTATTTCTAGCTTCATCCATTCTTTCCTTCCCCATAATTTCGCTCCATAAGTCAAAACACTTTTTACCATCTTATCGAACAACCATCTTTTCGCAAGATCTTTCTCAAACATTATTTCCCCTAAGCCCCACACTTGCCTCACTATCTTATTTCCTTTCTATTCTAGTTCCTTTATATGCTTTCTATCTTTATTATCGTAACTTATAACGTATCTCAGGGGTCTGTATTTGTCCACTTTTTTGTATTTGATCGTTTCTCCACCACTATTTTATTTTCCTTTCTTTTCCTTTTTTCTTAAATTCCATAATCTTTGTTTTCCCACATTTACTTCCAATTCTTTATTCTCTAAGTAATTTTTCATTACTCTTTGCCACTGACACTATGTCAACCCTAACTTTTTTCTTCCCTACTACAATCCCTCCCACTTGTTGCTTCTCCAACTCCTCTTCCATATCCCCTATATATGCCGCGAATAAACACGGACTCACTGGGCATCCCTGTATCAATCCTCTTAGTGTTTTGAATCCGTTCTCCATTTCACCTTTCACTCTCTTCTTGAATCTGGTTTCAATATAACATTCTTCGATCGCCTCTACCAAATCTTTATTTATTTCTTTCTCTCTCAAATACACCTACAGGCGTTCCCTTTCCACCCTGTCAAACTCTGCCTTTACGACTATAAAGATTGCCCACATTTTACCTCCCTTCCTCTCAATCTGCTTATTTACCACGTGCTTCAGTATGTAAATATTGTCGATCGTACCTTTCTCCTTTCTAAAACCCGCTTGCTATCTATTTCCTCTACCAATCTCCTTCTTAAAATTTCCCCATACCCCTTATACTCTACGGCTAACAGGTTGACTGTTATATAACTTTTTGCCTCTGTCTTGTTCCTACCCTTCTATACCGGACACAACACCGCCTCTCTCCACTGCTTTGGAAATCTTTTCCCTTTCCATATCTTTTTCATCATCCCTCTTAACCTCTCCTTCATTTTTCTCCCCGTATACTTCCACTGCTCTCCTATATCCTGTCCGTGCCTCCAACCTTTCCCTTTTCTTTTTTTCCAATCGCTTTCTCTATTCCTCCCTTCCTATTTTTACTTCTCTTAATCTCCACTCATTTCCTTCTCCCTCTACTTCCCTTGTATCTTCTATTCCGCCCAATAATTTCTTGCAATGTTCCTTTCATTTTCTCGCTTTTATTCTTATGTCTGACCCTTTTTTTCCTTTTCATATTATTGCTATTAACTTCCACACTAGTCTTTCATTTCTGATTTCCTCTATCTCTTTTTCTAATTTCATCCTGTATTCACCTATCTTTTTTCACAAACTGTCTTGAGGTTCACCTTTAACTTTCTAAACTTCCCTATCTCTATTTTGCTTTTCTTCCACTGTTATCTCCCTTTTCTCATTATTTTCTGTGCAATCTGATACTCCCCATTCTACCATTCATATCTTCTCCTTAATTCGTAGCCTCTTCCATTTTCTCTACTATTATTTTTATTTCTTTCCTCTATTTCTTCTTGTCGCTCAAAACTCTTTTCTAGTTTCTCTCGTTACCTTTCGATACTTTCCCTTGCGCACACTTTCCTTTTGCCCTATATCAAAATTCACCAATTTACGAAACCTCTTTGGGGTGAGAGGGTTGTTGATCGAATATAGCAACACCCTTATATAAACCATTAAGCAAATTGTATTAAAAAAAAACTATATTAACTAAAATCATTAGTAAAACTATAGAGACAATTAATAAGATGTTCCTCATTATGTGGACCTGTAGGAAATACATTGTCATATAAATCTATAAAAAGACGTGTTAGTGTTACTCAGTGCCTAAATTTTTACCTTTTATTTTTGAGCGCCTTCAATTTTGTTAATCTGTTGCTAACTAATTTGGTTACTTCATCATAACTAATTTGAAGATATTTTCAAACTGATTTCGGAATTTGTGACGCTTTCTACTTTCTTCGTTACATGGCAGAAAGTAGACTGCTTTTCAAGATTCACTTTCAAACTCTTTACAATTGTTGTAAAATTTTACGTATTTTGTACAACCACTTTGCTGCTGATCGTGACATTTTGAATAGTAATGTAGCCGACACCTAAAACTTTATCAATCTGAAATGGATGTTTAGTTAACTTGCAAAGGGACAATTAAATTAAAATAACTCAAAATATACTCCTCATACTAAGTCTTTGCACTTCATTTATTTATTTTAAAAATCATACTATTATTTTAATACTACTTCATACTTTATCAGAAGCGATTTAAATTATTGCAATAATCTTCACATCGAACTTTTTCAATAAGTTAAAAATTTCGTTCAATCACTAATTTTAATTTCGTTAGTAATATCAGCTGCCTACATGATTGAAATAACATTTTTATTAATTTCTGAACTCTACCCTAAATTATAACATACTCACCTAGTTTTCTTAGATTTTAATTAATGCAGATCCATAATATGATTTAGAGCTGTATAATACACCACATACACTAATACAACGAAATAACAAGGTGGCAAGAATTTCAAATTTGTTTAACAGTTTAACTCTTGCGGTTTTGGCATGGACGTCAGAATATTATAATATAATATTATAATCTGTACAATATATTGTCACAATATAAATTTATTTGATAACCATAATCTAAAATATTTATATCGTGCGACAACTTTCAAAGCGGGACATAGGGAAATAACATGTGAAATCACATATTTGCAGTTTGTTTCTAACCAGTTTCATCTACAAGGACAATAATGGTGTCTATCGAAAGAGAATTATTTTCTAAGCCAGCTGATATAAAACACTTACAATCACTCAGTTTGTCACGTCATGGCTGTTCATATTTTTGAAATTTTGAGAATATTCAAATGATTTTTTTAATAATAAAAAGCTGTTAATTAGTAGGTGTTTGATATCAGTTGGCTCTCATTCGATAAACACCATTATCGTCCTTGTAGATGAAACTGGTGAGAGGCAAACAGCAAATATGTGATTTCACATGTTATTTCCCCATGTCTCGCTTTGAAAGTTGTCACACGGTATATCTACAATATTGTACAAAAACCGTAATATTATAAGGCAAAAATGAATATTGTCATTATGTTGTAACAACAAAATATTTTTATATTACATAATAATTATTCCATTGTATTTTAGTAATATTAAAACAAGAAAAAATATAGCATACTGTAAAGATATTGCAGCTATACATAATATATGTAAAAAAATATTAGTTTCCATTTGGATATTTATTTAAGTTGTTAAAATTTAACGTTAACTAATTCTGCGGTTAAATTAGTAATAAATGCCCTACAGCAACTCTCAAACTCCAACGATAAAGCTATAAACTCACAGGGATAATAAAATCTGCAGTGCTACCATAAACAATTTTGAAAATTTTAATTTCAGAAAGAGGTAACAAATTGGTAAGTACTAAAATTAGACACCAAAGAATGAACCCAAATGCTTGTCAGTAAACGTCAAATAACTTTTAACATTTACTTAACACTATAAAAAAACTAGGCGAACGTTGCACATTAGGTACATGGAACACGCACGCTTGCGATCTAATAAATCCAAATCTAATAAGAAAAACATTGAAAGTTAACTTTTATTAGCAATATTTCTTTACCGACAATTTCGAATAATGCTGTTTTCTGCGTTTTGATCGTTGCTTTAATCACACAAAAAAATACAATCAAAACTAGTTACTTACATATTTAAAATAAAAACGTAGACAAATACCGCCGAAATTTGTTTCTTTCTAAATCCATTTATCTTTCCAAAACATTTTATGTAAGTTATTTATGATTGAGCATTTCCATTCATACATTTTGTATTAATGATAGGAGTAATAAATTCTACCTCACGAAATTAATGTGTTACGCGTAATGAAGATCAAAATTTTTAACGTGTATCTGTTTCTAAAATGTTTATTCACACTGACACCCTACAACATTCATTCATTTCATCATCAATTTTGAAACAAAATTTTATTCTATACTATACAAATTAGCGGCAAAAGGAGCAGTCAATTCAGTTTACTCATTGATATTTAGCTTGAATTAAACGTTTTCATAAAATTATTTTATTTAAAATTATTGCAAACTGGTGAAAGAGTAGTAAACTTTTGTTTGGAATGTAATTAAAATTTCAACTGGTTACTTATGGTATTTACGTAAAAAGGTATAAATTACTAAGTTTTTTTGTAATTAAGAGAAAGTACAGCATGTTAAATTAAAGGATAATTAATTTGCACATTTTACGTAAACAAACCAAATTTATTAGTATTGATCGTTAAATAAAAAGTATTTGAAATTCGAATGTAAAACACGACTTTCAAAGAATTCAACGTGTTAAAACATTTTGTTTGCGAATCTGGGTGTTTTCAAAACTAATAATATATAGACACGAATGTGTGAATATTTATATTACAAAATACGTAATTTTAATGAAATTAAATAGAAGGTCTTTGTAATATGTACATTATTAATTCAGTGGAATTGGGAAACGATAAGGAGCTATTACTACTAACAACCGACAGGTTAATTTAATTTCTGCCATTTTCCTCTCAGCAATACGTAATT
>JALBCR010001338.1:0-60236 GCA_030710515.1 Abscondita cerata
TCAGTATGCCTTCGTTCGATTACGTATTCTCTCCTCTTAAGTATGAAATTAGATTCAAATAATGAATAATTATTCCTGGAGTTTCAGCAAAGTGTTCAAGCAGAACCGCCAGCATTGTAATCTGTAATGTACATTAATTTTATACTATTCCTACAAAAATGGTGTGCATTTAATATTTGGTGTTCTCTTGATAATTGCGAAACATTTATTTTATTAATAACAAAGAAAAAAATACATAACAAAATGGTGCTACAAGAACAAATATAGGTGAAGTAACTACGGTATGGTATTCTAGAGATGCTAGCAAGTTGTTCATTTATGTACATATTCATAATGCTATAAATAGTTCTTGTCAATATGAATTAAAGGGTCGGAGACTTTTCTATTCAGTATGAGCAGTAAAGGAATATTTGTTGCCGCCTATTTCTGATGGAGCATAAGCACTAAAATGACATCCATGGAAAGCGCCATAAAACAAGTAGGTAATCTGTCACTTTATAATGATGACTTCTAATCGTCTAACACACATTTAATATCTCTAATATAACTAGAAATAGTTATACATAAATTAAAATGTTGAGAATTTCGAACAATCAATACCATAGCCAACCTCAGCCGCTCTATTCAGAGCTTAATTTTACATTAAAAGTGTATCTTGAAAGGACACGTGACTGCCAACGTGCAACATTTTCCACCCTAAAAACTAAATTTGAACTGAAAAAGGAGGTGTGGTAAACGATATTGACTTGTTAGCATTCGCGATGACTTTTCGGTCGCTGTCGCAGTTGGCTGTTCCAGAGTCCAACCGGGAACAGTTCATATTGAATGTCCCTCCTCCCAGAATTAACTTCGATTGTATAATTATCTGTGTAGTAAACTGATAGATAATTGAAAAATTATTTACGTTTTCAGGAAACTGCTGCTCGACTGCTATTTATGGCTGACCGATGGTACGTTGTTTGGCACCATTCCAGACGCTTAGTAAACACGATCAGCTTTTGTTATTGCAAGAGTCTTGGAAGGATTTATTTTTATTACATCTGGCTCAATGGTCAGTTCCATAGGATTTATCTGCTTTGCTAAGCTGTCCGCAGGCACGTGAACGCTTACCTTCCGATTTGCACACCGCAATGGAGATTAAGACTATTCAGGTAAAATTCAATACCATAGGTACTCTGAATTATTAAAGTAATTCTGTACAGGATGTGATGTTTAGCTACATTTAAAGTACATTAGACATATACCATTGATTATCATATTACATACATTTAGCATACATACATTGTTTTTAATTAACAGTAGGTACGTGTTTCAAGTGACATCATATTAAAAATATATTATTCAGTGAACATAAAGAATAATATTGTATTACAGATCTCAAAATTTACTGTACTATCACAAGTAACACTTTTGGACACAAGTAGGCACTTTTAATTTATTCCAGAGATTACTTTAACAAAGAATTTTAATTGTATATTCAATTCAATTACAATAATTACACTCAAATTTCATGCAATAGAAGTTGTAGTAAATTACATTCATTACAAGAAGAACATTTAACTTAACTTAATTTTCAGCAAAATTTATCATTGCTGTTAAAATGTAAGGGTTAAGATGTAGATTACATATATTTTTTGTATTAGCGACCATGACGTTTTTTTCACACTTATAATTAAATTTTGTATACGCGTATTGCACTTTTATTAATTAAAATTTAATTGATCATTTTAAGCGTTTCAGATCTTCTTTCTAAGTTCTTTTAGATTTTCCAACAATTTCAATTTTTATTGACCAATTAATCCACCTTAAACTTGGTAGAATATGCGCGTCCAATCAATTTTTACATCAACAGTTTATAAATAAATATATGTAAATAAAAATTGAAATAATTTTGGCAGCTAAACACTTTAATAGTCAATTACACCAATTGCTGCATTTCTTTGGGTGTAAGTTTATTAAATGCTATCGTAGATCTTTGGATAGTTATTCTCGGTTATCATAAGAAGTTGTCTAAACTTATATTTTTAATAACTCTACAGAAAATAACCTAGTTGAGAATAAGTCTGAATATCTAAGTAGATGGTCAATTATTCCCAAAAACTTTTTTAACTCTATCTAAATATTCTATATAGGTATATTGTATTTAAATCTTTCTCTAAATATGAAAACCAACTTACCTTTGCTGAAAATTTGCAGAAATATTTTTTTAGTGAATAGAGCACATGGAATTAGGTGGATGTGCAAAAAGCAGAAGAATACATTAAAACGGGGATTAAACTGTACATTTTAAGAAATAAACTACTGCTTACCAAATTTCATTTTAGCAAAGACATCACTACAACGAAATTATTGTATTGTCAGAGTTCTAATAAATTTTGTCACGCAGTGGTGTTTGTCTGTCTCCCTCAAAGAAGAAGTATTGATTTGAATCATTTTTATCGGTAAAATTGCTTTTGAAAAAAGGTATTCGAAGAATGATAGAATTAGGTTTTTTTGAAAATTTTTTTAATTTTCCATAAATTTTCTTTATATTTAAAATAGGCTCCTTTAAATTTGAATTACGGGATACGTGGATTAAAAACACTGCTGTTGACAATTCCTATTATTCGATATCGTATGATCGAGTGCGAAGCACTTGCTTAAAAGTGTATTTGCCCCGGTGTCGAGATACAAAAACACCTGTCAAAAAGTTTTCTACAGAACCACAGAACATACAACGTTCAAACAAAAATTAGAAGGAGAAATGATGATTCTACGCCTCTCGTGTAATAGATTTTCAATTTTTCTTAAAATATATGTGTTTAAAGACACTAAACTACCAAAAATAACGTAAATTGTTTTTAAAAAACATATATTACACATACAATGTTTTTATCTAACACCTCTGTTATAAAAATGATGAATCAATAATTAAATTGTTTTTATATACTTCAACAGTTTAAATAAAATTAAATAGTTGATTTATTAAACGTCAGAAAATACAAAGTTTTCTGCGCATGGAGAGAGCAAGCGCCAGGAGATCTTGGAAGTATTATACTCATGCCGCTTAATTTAGTAACGTTAAACGTTAACCCTTATGCTGCAGCTTGCGCAGTCAACAAAATTAAAAGGAAACAATGATAGAGAGTAACATAAAATTAACAGAAAACATTAATACGAATGCATTTACGTACGTGATCGTTACTACCGAGTCGACACTAGGTATCGCAAAACTTATTGTTTAAGTATTAATAGAGATTTTACGCCAGTCAGTTTAGTAACGTTAAACTTTTTCCCTAATACTGCGGCTGCGCAGTAACATAAAATTAACCGAAAACATTAATTGTATCGTAATGTTAATGCCTATCATTGTTTCCCGTTAATTTTATGTTACTGAACAGCTTCGTATAAAGGATAACGTTTAACTTTAATAAATTAAGTGACGTAAGATCTTTCTAATAATAAGTTGAGGTTTGCGTTAACATTTATATTAAAATGTAAACTTTATTTGCTTCATTTTTGTCACTTCAATATTGTTTCCATAAGTGCCCTTTCTATAAAGTGCCCTCAGAAATTATTTACTCAAAATTATCAGGTAACATTACGATCACTTATGATATTACTACTGATTATTTTATCCCACTGATTATGTGCATTTCTCATTTCCATAGCACAAAAACAGTCTCTTGTGAGAAATATTCTTAGGTCGCAGAGACATATATTTTCTACAAATATCCAGCACATTAACTAAAAATGCTTCTTTCATAATCATTGAAGCTACGTGAAACATATGTTTTTTGTATCTGGTACAGTACCAACACATATGATCCTATACAACACAACAACATGGCAATGAAATCATAGACTACTCACGTATAAAATTTTCGGGTTTTGATGATTTTTAAGAACTCTTACGGATGGAGGGTAGGATAAAGCTATGTATTCTACTTGGTCCTTAACAGCAAATAAGTTGCTCGATAAATATTAGTCACTCGGGCAATACTAAATAGCTATTAGTCGAAAACGTCTAACTTTTGTAGCTTGCAAAGTGGTGTCTGTGGTAGTGGTTTGAGGTGACTTATACTCCCCACCCTCATTATTCTACGCTAATGGTGTCCACGAACGGGTTTGAGTAAAATCATTACTCTTTATTTGTTTTTGTGTTGATATCTTATGTTTGTGTCTACAAACGTCATCATCGCTTCGGCAGAGGCAAGCCCTGATTTACTGCATCTTCCTTTTCATACCGCGGAGAACCATACCCAACCGTAGGGCAAATACCCTTTTAAATAAAATGTAAATTTTATTGTTTTGTTGTAAATTAACATCATAAATACAACGACAAGTCAGTGGTGCGACATCTACTGTATAAGCAATGTACAGGGTGGACCGATTTCGATGGGATTGCAGGGTATTTCGTTAACTATTACCATTGTTTCAATGCTATTACTATGTACTCTTTGCTATTACTGTTAGAGCAAAACTATTCACGTACAATTGGGCCAACTTTTTGGAGACAAATTAAACAGCGAAAACAAAAATTTGCTTTGTTTTGGCATATGTGCTGTGTTTCATTGTTTTAAATTATTGCATCGCCTACTTACAAAAGTGCAAACGAACAAGTTCGCCTGTAATTCCTTAATTTTCTAAAAGAACCTCTATAAACTATACAGGGTGTCTCAGATAAGGGTGGCAATATTTCAAGGGTACATAGAGAAACTCCAGATTAGAGATTTGAGATAATAAATCTATGTCCGGAAATGCGTTGCTTCCGATATACAGGGCCTTGAAAAAATTCAAAAATTAATATGTTTTGTCTGTATTTTGAAAACGCGTTGATCGATTTTCTTAAAATTTCCAGAGTATGTCAAGCAAAGTATTGGTCATATTTATGTGCCAATCCGACTCTTCTAAAAATTTCCAGGACCGGACTTTCGGTTTTTCTCACTTAGTTTTAAGAGAAAAATGTAGCACGCCACTGGTTTTTCCAAATATTGGAATCATTTTTCACATTCCCAATCAATTTGGAAAAGAAACGCTCTCTTGTTTTTTTCTTCTCCGACGCGTCGTTTCCGCGAAAAAATAAAATCCATTTGGATGTCTTTCAAAGAGCTCATTATCGAAAACTTCAGGTGACAATAAAAACGTAGTGAACAATGAATATTGTCATGGCGACAACGAAAACAAAATTAATACCGCAACTGGCAAGAGGTTTGAGTATCGTTGTCTTCACCTGAACTTCAAAAAACACTTGACTACCATATTAATTTTTGAATTTTTTCAAGGCCCTGTATATCGGAAGCAACGCATTTCCGGACATAGATTTATTATCTCAAATCTCTAATCTGGAGTTTCTCTATGTACCCTTGAAATATTGCCACCCTTATCTGAGACACCCTGTATATTGTTGAAAGCTTACAAAATAAGGCATCTCAACTATTGGTGACCAAAGTTAAAAATTGACTACCCATTTGATTATACGCTAAAAACTGCACATGAAATGTCTGTACACTTTTTCCTGAGTTTTTATCAACAGATGAGATATGGATCCCTACGAAATTTGAAAAAATTCAATTTTGGTCCTTGCTTCAAAAATGAAAAGAGATAGCAAATTTTTGTTTTCGCTGTTTAATTTGTATCAAAAAGTTGACCTACCCGAACAATTTTGCTCTAACAGTAATAGTTACCGAAATACCCTGCAATCCCATCGAAATCGGTCGGCTAAGCAGTCAATTAACCGCCTTTTGTGAACTGCGCTTACATATTGCCATTTTTTTTTTTGTTATAAAAGTACAGCACCTGCAATTAATTTAATAAAATACTGTTCACATTTTTACTAAAACTAGTTCTGAACAATAAAAATATTGTTTTCTAATTCAAAAACTAAAACTTGTTATCTTTTGTTCTAGGAAATAATGTGTCGGTTCAGGCAAATATCACCGGATGGCAGCGAATGTGGTTGCATGAAAGCCGTGGTCTTATTTACTCCAGGTACCGTAATTTATTTTCCAATTCTTAGTTTATGATGTATATGAATCCAACTATCCCTCTAAGCATTTCTTTATAGAAACTGCTGGATTATGTGACGTCCAACCTGTCGAAATGCTTCAAGATCAAGCACAATGTATACTTGGTGATTATGTACGTACTCGTTATCCTCGACAACCAACACGCTTTGGACGTTTGCTTCTTTTAGTACCAAGTTTGAGAGCAATTCGTGCGCTAACAGTTGAACTACTATTTTTTAAGGACACAATAGGAGATATTCCAATAACACAATTATTGGGGGACATGTACCAGATGGAAAAATGTTCTTCACCTCTAACATAAATATTCCTTACTAATTATTTTTCTTTTTTGTTTCCTGTGATATTAAATACCAAATATGTTGATGAAGAATGTAAATATTTATTGTGTTAATTTAATCAAAGTAATATTTCAATCCATGTTTTACTGTAAAAATACAACAAAAAGCATTGTTATATTTTTGGCTTTTGATTTTATTATTATTTTGTGACGTTTGTCTAAGGTTAAAATAATTGATTGGTTTGACAATATGCTTTTAAAGCATTTAAATGTGATTCCAACCTCAAGCAGTCGTTGGACAAACTAATAGATAGAATTTCAAATCAATTAATAGTAGGTATTTGAAACAGCCACAGATGTCAATAATATAAACTAGAAATAATAGCGGTCCTAGATGTTACCTTTTGCTTGAAGATACCTGAGTAGTAGGTTTTGAGTTACCATTAGAAATATAAGAAATAAGGTATCTCACTAGATTGCCTTGAATGCTGATTTGTGGTGGATGATATGGACTGTTTTGAAAAATCGTTATACATTGCATACCCTTGAGTTCTGTGAGCCAAAGCCAATGATTTGAATGTGGGTGTAACGATTAACGATTATTAACGATTACGACTTACTTAAAAGCAGATGTAAAGGTTTTAGTCAATACAACAATTTTCAAATAGCTGGAATCTAATTTTTGTCACTTTTGAGATAACTGACAATGTGCAGGTATGATTATTAGGTTCATAAACAGAGCTAAAATAGTCAGAGAAAAGACCAAATACTTTATTAAGCGCTTCTAAGTACGTCACTAATACAGTTGATTGCGGACAACTAAAACGTGTGATCTTAGGACAGATTCGTAGTTTTTTTCTGTTTTAGAGGTTTGCGATGATTTTTGACCAAAGTGTTTTTAAATATTCCAAATTCAATTTTTATAGTTTGTGTTAAAAGGGCGTAGATACCTAAATTTTAAATTTGACATTTTTACTAAGTTGTTTTTGTTCTAATGAAAAGTAGGACCATTACTTGTTTGCCACTTATTTTACAAAAATTTGCTCAACGTTCGTTTCAGACTGTACAAAAGTTGTCCGCAATCAGTTGATTGAAGTTACTTGGAAATATCTTAT
This sequence comes from Abscondita cerata, assembly GCA_030710515.1. Taxonomy (NCBI): domain Eukaryota; kingdom Metazoa; phylum Arthropoda; class Insecta; order Coleoptera; family Lampyridae; genus Abscondita; species Abscondita cerata. The sequence goes on from JALBCR010001338.1 coordinate 7,401, forward strand.
CAATAATTCATGTTGAATGTAATTTAAAGTTTGGTGGAATTAATTCAGGATACGCCTAAGACCTAAGACACCAAAAAGAGTTAAAGAGTACAGATATTATTCAGAGGAACAACTCACGTGGAAGGGCATTCCATCTTGCGCATTGGTAGTCGCCATGTTTTAAGATTATATCAGAGGCGTCATATTTAAATTTCAAATAAACATTAATGTGTAAGATGTATCAATTATGCCCACACCTTGGAAACTTTAGACGAGATTGCTATAATATGACATTTATTTATTTATTTATTATTTATTTATTAATTTACGGTATAACACCTTTTACAATACTTATTTTGTACTTATGACGGTTACATTCGATTAATATATTACAAAATTATTATATGAATTCTAAAATATGGTCATTGCAAATTTTCTTAAATGTATTAAGTGGTTTACTAAAAACATCTTTGTCTTTATTCTTATTGTTGATATTATTACCCAATCTTAGTATTCTTGACATTAATTTGTTATATCCGAAATTTGTCTTATGAATTGGAATTCTAAATAGGTTTTGAATACGAAGTACTACTGAACTACCAGGAACATTAAAATCAATTAAACTAAGTAAACTCGGACAAATAATAACATTGTTTATAATTCTGTACAAAAATATCAAGTCATGATAATCTAATCTATTGTTTAGTTTTGGTAACTTAATCTGTTTACGTATATTAGAATAATTTGTATCGTTATGAGGTATCCTTAATTTATATCCATACAGTTTCAAAAATTTATTTTGGACTCTTTCTATTTGTGTTTTATGATGATTATAAAATGGTTTCCAAATTACAGATCCATATTCTAGTTTGGGTCTTATAATCGATATATAAAGAAGTTTAAAACATGATACTGAAAAGTGTAATGTGGACCTATATATGTAGCCTAGTAATTTTTGAGCATTATTAACAATTTGAGAAATATGTTTGTTAAATGTCAGCTGTCTATCAAATAAAACACCCAAATCATCTACACTAGCAACTGTCGATAAACCGATACCATTTATAGAATATTCAAAATTCAGTAAAGTCATCCTACGAGAAAATGTAATTTTATGACACTTATTGATATTAAGATGTAAATCGTTCCGTACACACCATTCATATAAATTATTTAAATCGTTCTGGATAAGATTTAAATCTATAACACATTTAACAGGACTAAATAATTTTAAATCGTCTGCAAAGAGTAAATAATTGCAAGTTTGAAAGCAATCGCTTATATCATTTATAAATATTAAAAATATAATTGGGCCACTATGACTACCTTGAGGAACCCCAGACGATACAGAAAATGGTTCTGACTTAATGTTACCAATTTTTACTCTTTGCATTCTATTGGACAAAAAACTGCAAAGCCATTTAACAACATTTACATTGAATTCCATATAAAATAATTTAGCTATCAAAATATTTATATTGACTCGGTCGAAAGCTTTAGCAAAATCTGTATAGATTGCATCTACTTGATTACCATTTTCTAATGCAGTTACTAAAAATTATGATAAATTGCTAGATTTGTTATTGTCGAACGGCGCTCTCTAAATCCATGTTGTTCTTCTATAATTAAATGTCGACTTAACCAAGACAGTTGCTTTGAGATAATTTTATCCAATAGTTTTGGTATTGTAGATTGAATTGCGACTCCTCTATAATTACTAACTTCATTTCTACTACCAGATTTATATATAGGTTTTAAGTAAGAAACTTTCCAATAATCAGGAAAACACTGTGAGTCAATAGAATATTTGAATAGCAGGTAAAGAGGTATAGTTATAGTGAATCTACACTGTTTTAAAAACATATTTGGTAAACCGTCTGGACCAGGATTAGTTGAATTATTGAGGGCTTCTATTTCATTTAGAACTAACATTTTTGAAACATGAAATTCATTATTATCAACTAAAAATTGATTAATCGACTGAAAAGATGGTATTGGACAATCACTATCCCTATAGACATATGATACAATATCCTTGAATTCAGTAATTTGACCATGCCGGATAATTATTTTATATTGTTATAATTAAAATTTTTAAATACGATCCCGAATTTCTAGATTTTGAGATGGCTGCTGTTGTCTTGAAAAGATCAAACGCACCGACGTTAAGTTGTTCCTCTGAAAGATTTTTTTACTTTGTGGCTATGCGTTATATTTGACCCAGTATCTACTATGTAACTTGAGTAATCTGTTTTAAGTAAGAAAAATAGATGGTAGTCAACGACTTTGTTAGATTTTTACTAGTTGTTATAAAATTTTTCTTTTCGTGTAATAGAACTATAGTCGATCATAGAACCAGAAAGGGTACCTATTGTTAGTATACCTACTAGAAAGTTCACAGAAATGATAACGTTTAATAGAGTCGGTACAAAAATTTAGAAGCATTTTAGCATATGTTCGCCCACAAGATCCTTCCATTGATCACCATTAATTTTGTAGTTTAATGTCGTATAATTTACACAAAAACGTTTTTCTTATTATAGGTACTTACTTAAAGGTTTCGGTAATTTACGTAAATTTCAAGAGCTTTATGATATGGATCTTGGGATAGTACCTAAGGGAAAATTACTAAATCTAGAGTTCTATTATTACAATTTTTCCTGCCATTAAATTGATACAGTTCAATAAAGAAAAATGATTTATAAAACCTTCAGCTGACGGATTACTAAGGTTATTACTTGGCACAAGTTAAGTATCACAAGGAAAAATAAGAGAAACGGAAAATTGATATAACTAATTTTATTTAAATGAAATTTCAAGAGGGAGTACATAAACACAACACACATGAAGTTTTTTTGATTTTTCAACAGCAGACTAACCCACAAGTCTTTACAAATACATTCGCAGCTCCAGTCAGAAATCATTTAAGACTTAAGATCAACTGAAACAGCAACACAAAACCTCTGCCGTCACAGTTTATGCAGCACCCACCTCTTTCGTATAGACATAAAGTTTTGATTGCACATTTTGCTACTTTCATTCAGTTAAAGTTTGAAGGTGGCGATAAGAAAATATTCTAAACTTGTTCGTAGTGCAAGAAGTACCCTAAAGTCTGTATACTATTGGCGGGGAGTAATAAATCATAATTGCTTGAAATAATTATTTATTTTCTTGTGAAAGCGGTACTTCTACGGTTAATTAAAACTAATAAATTCTAACCAAAATACGATCATTGTGCCGCTCTTCCAGCATATCGACCCATCTAGGGTCTGAGAACAATAGTTTAATCTGTGTAAACACGTTGCCATCAGCCCAGGTACTGACGAAACGAGAATCTTAGCCGTAGATATGGGTATTGTACCAAGATACGGTGGAATATTGCTGATTTAAATTATTTACTATGAAAAATAGATTCCACAAAGTAAGGATTGAAACAATAAAAGAAACCACATAATAATTCATATCAAGGTAGATTTTACTATTATAATATATTTACCTACTAAAAATATGATTTTCCAAACGTATCAGGTACCTATGCCACTGCAATACGGGAGATTCGATAATTCTGACAGGTTTACTACAGTATACTATATACTGAGTATAGTTGTAAACTTACACTCATTATTAATATTAAAAACCACGTAAGTAAAATATATAGAAAATAAAATTACTTTATCGAGATTTGACTCATTTGAGATCATAAATACATACCTAATTAATTATCAGCAAATATTTTGCACTATTCACGTAGTTTTTTTAAAGAAATCACCCAACAGTTGAGATTACCTCAAGCAAGATGGTAATATAACAATAATAATAATGACAACTTAATGTTCACATTACACAATAGGGCTTGACAAATCTTTTCCACTATCTCAATAACATTTTCATTATTAAATTCCTGAATGCCAACAATCTCTAAATTAATTGAACGGCTGCTTTGTTGCATTTGACTAATTCAGAATGCAAATTCTTATTTTCGACTGTTAGAAGTACAACCAAAGTAATTTATTGTATCACCTCAAAATACTGGTTTGAATACCTACTAATTTAACATGCTCCGTTGCAACAACTTTGGGGGGGGGGGTTGCCCCACCGTTGATTTTATTTACGCGTGAACTTGAACATTTTATTACACTCTACATATTTACAAATTAACAACTGATATTAACATCGTCGTCGCCGCGGGTCTTACCTCCGTAATGTGATGCCGTCAACCAAACGGTAGATGTTCGGTGGCGGCAGCTCGATGAGGCGCAACTTCAGGCGGGCGGCGAGGTAGGCGGCGTGGTGGTTCCCGTTGCTGTGGGCGAGCGTATGGACATGGGTGCCGTCGTCTTCTGCGGCGATGGAGGTAACGGCGACACTGGCTCCGGTATGGGTGCGCGTCGAAGGAAGGCGCGCACGTCGCTCCGCTGTCGGCGTCGTTCTCGGCGCGACCCCTGTGGTGCCTTGATTGCTGCGGGGGGCATCGACCGACCCTCAGTTGTGTGGCGGCGTGATCCCTGGGCCAGGCGTGGCACTGGGCTAGACGCGCCAGTGGGTAGGCCGGGCTATACGCGCCGGTGGTTGTTCCGGGCTATACGCGCCGGTGGTTGCTTTCACTGGGCTATACGCGCCAGTTAGTGACTCTGTTAGTTTAAGGCCTAACTGAGAGTGTCTCTTTTCTGCGCGAGCCGTCTTCTTATAGGGGTTGTTGGCGTGATCGATCGGCTTCGCGCGTCCTCGGCTTGTAGGAGGGATGATTTTGCATGTGTGGGGATAGCCCGTGTTTGTGGTCCCCACATACCCCCTTGCTGGTGACGGAGTCACGTTTGGAATCGTACCGGTAGGCGGATCTTTCTTCCGACTCGGGTCGTTGCTGGGTTGACTGTGGCCTGTGTTTGCTGAGTTTTGGGTTGTACCTCTGTATATGCCGGTTTTATCCTTTCTGCCGTCACAGTACAGGGTTGGCCGTTTTTGTTTATGGTAAACGTTCTATTGCTTTGCTTGATGACGGCGTAGGGTCCGTCGTACGGTCTCTGCAGTGGGCGTCTTACTGTGTCGTTTCTCACGAAAACTAGGTTGGCGTTGTCGAGTTGTCGGAAAACGAAGCTCTTGCGTGCGCTGTGTGTTGCCGTTGGAACCGGTTTGAGTGTTTGCATGTGACGTCGTAACTGTGTCACATAGTTCTGCGGCTCCACGCTTCGGTCTGTTTGCTGTTCGCACAAGAATTCGCCTGGTAAGCGTATGCTTTCGCCGTATACCATTTCTGCTGCTGTCGCCGAAAGATCCTCTTTCCATGCCGTCCGTATGCCTAACAGTACGATGGGCAGTGTTTCGAACCAGTCTTCCGTATTGTGGCACGTCAAGGCTGCCTTCAGGTGACGGTGGAATCTTTCCACGAGTCCGTTTGCTTGCGGATGATAGGCCGTTGTTCGGTTTCGCGTGAAACCGGCTACCTCCTCTAGGCGTTTGAAGAGTAGTGCCTCAAACTGTCTGCCTTGGTCTGTCGTGACTTGTAGTGGTGTTCCGAATCTTGTTATCCAGTGGACAAAGAACGCGCGTGCAACGGTTTCGGCTTCGATGTTCTCCAGCGGTATGGCTTCTGGCCATCGGGTGAAACGGTCTATACACGTAAGTATGTATCTGTGTCCGCGCGATATTGGTAGAGGTCCGACCAGGTCGATGTGCACGTGGTCGAATCTAGCTGATGGTGCCTTGAATTGTATCGGATGTGGAACGTTGTGTCTTGTCACTTTGGAGCGTTGGCAATGTGTGCATTGTTGTGTCCATCTACGGCAGTCGTTCCGAATACCTGGCCATACGAATCTTTGAGATACGAGTTTGGCTGATGCTTTTGCTCCTGGGTGCGACAATTGGTGTAGGCTTTCGAAGGCTTGTCTTCTGAGTGCGCTTGTGACAAACGGTCTTGCCTGTGCTGTGGACACGTCGCAGTAGACTTCGGTTGTGTGTCCTGGCATGTGTAACTTTTGAGCTGTAGACTTGTGTTGTTTTGCTGAAGGACGTTCTGTAGTTCCCCGTCGTTTGCTTGGCTTCGCCCTAATTCGTCGAAGTTGATACCTGCTGTGAGCTGGTCGACTCTTGACAGTGCGTCGGCTACTATGTTGTCTCTGCCTGATATGTGCTGTATGTCTGTCGAGAATTGCCCTATGTAGTCCAGGTATCTGAACTGTCGTGGTGAACATTTTCCAGTTTCTGCTTGAAGGCGAATGTTATCGGTTTGTGATCTGTATAGATCGTGAATTGACGTCCTTGCAATAGGTGTTGGTAATGACGTATTGTGGAGTAAATGGCGAGCAGTTCTCTGTCGTAAGCTGCGTACTTCTGTTCTGCGTTTGACAACTTTCGTGACAGGAAGGCTAGCGGTTTCCAATCTCCGTTTTGGATTTGTTGTATGACACCTCCGATTGCTGTGTCTGATGCGTCAGTTGTGACTGATATTTGTGCGCCTGGTTGTGGGTGTGTAAGCAGCGCGGCTTCTGCGATCTGCTGTTTGCATTCCTCGAATGCTGATTGTGCTTCCTCGTTCCAGTGTATGGGTTGATTGCCTTTGAGTTTGCCTTTCAAGAGGTCGTTCAGCGGTGATTGCGTTTTTGCTGCGTTTGGTATGAAACGTCGGTAGTAGTTGATCATGCCCAATACTTGTCGTAATTTTCTTGCTGTTTTGGGTGCTTCGAAATCTCGGATTGCTTTGACTTTGTCTGGTAGTGGTTGTGTTCCCTGCTCTGAGACGAGACAGCCAAGGAATTGGACTTGTGCTTCTCCGAATGTGCATTTTGCTGGGTTAATGATGATCCCATTGTCTTGCAGTCTTTGGAACAGTTGCCGTAGGTGTAACTCGTGTTCTTCCTCGGACGTTGATGCTACCAGTATGTCGTCGATGTATGCGTAACAAAAATCCATGTCTCGTAATATTTCATCCATGAACCTTTGGAACGTCTGTGCTGCGTTACGTAACCCGAACGTCATGTAAGGGAATTCGTATAACCCGAACGGCGTTGTGATTGCAGTTTTGGGTATGTCTTCCTCGGCGACTGGGATTTGGTGGTATGCTTTTACCAAATCTATTGTGGCGAAATACTTCTTTCCGTGCAGCGTTTGGGAGAAATCCTCGATGTGTGGGACTGGATATTTGTCGGGGAGTGTTCGTGCGTTTAACGCTCTGTAATCTCCGCACGGTCTCCATTCCGCGTTTTTCTTGGGCACTAGGTGTAGTGGCGCTGCCCAAGAGCTTTTTGATGGGCGAGCAATGCCCAGTTGGACCATGAGTCTGAACTCTTCCTTGGCTAGCTTCAGTTTGTCTGGCGCTAGTCTTCGTGGTCTGCTGGCTGCTGGTGGACCTTCTGTTGTTTGAATGTGGTGTTTTGTGCAATGTTGCGGATTTGTAGGTATTCCTGCTGGTTTTGTGATTGCTGGGAATTCTTTTAGCAACTCGTGGTATTTCTTGTTGTTGCAGATTGTGCTAATCCCTTTGTTTTGTGAGTCGTGAGTTGTGCGACCCTCTGCTGTTAGGTTTGTGGCCATGTCGTATAGCCTTTGTTTGCGTACGTCTACCAGTAGTGCGTAGTGTGATAGGAAGTCGGCTCCTATGATGGGTTTGTGTGTATCTGCTACTATGAATCTCCACGGAAGCTTCTTCTTAACCGAAGATCAAGATCTAGGTTTATTGCTCCGTATGTGTTGATTTCGGTGTTGTTGGCTGCGTAGAGTTTGTACTGCGATGTTTGTCGTTTGTCTTTGAGTAATTTGCGCGGGAAAATGCACACGTCTGCCCCAGTGTCTATCAAGAATTCGATTTTAGATCTCTGGTCTGTGACGTAAAGACGGCGCGTTTGTTTTTGAGCGTCGCTGGCCGTCATTAGCGACTGCTCTGGTCGTTTCCCCGATTGCTTGCTGCCTTGCATGGCGCTTGGCATTTCTTGGCTTTGCTGCCGAACTTATAGTGGTACCAGCACGTGTCGTATGTTTTGGATCTGGACCGACTTCGTGTTCTTGTATGCCCTGTTGCGCGATTTGGTGTTCTGCTTTGCATTTGCGTTTTGAGTTGTGCAATTTCGTTGACCAAATCTTTGATTGTGTCGTCTATCGTATTGACCGTAGGAGTAGTAACCGTAGTTGTGTTTAAGATTGCGTCGGCTAAGTCCGCTACGTCTGATAGGTTTGACGTTTTCTGTGTTGCCAGGATTGCTTGGACGTTGGTCGGTAGTCGGCTGGACCAGATTGATCTTAGGAGTGTTTCCGGTACTGCTGTTCCTGCCAGATGCTGCAGGTGTCTTAAGAACTGGGATGGTTTGCGGTCTCCTAGCTCTTCTCGCTCTAGCAGCTGCTTAGTTTTCTGCTCCTGGCTGATGCTGAGTCTGCGTATTAACTCTGTTTTCAGCTTGTTGTATTTGTTTTCTGTGGGTGGTGCGGTGAGGACGTCTCGTACTTCGCTTGCGTACCGGGCCTCTAGGTTGCCTGCTACGTATCCGTACTTTGTTCCGTCTGAGGTGATGCCGCTTATGTGGAATTGATTCTCGATTTGTGCGAACCATAGTTCCGGGTCATCCGGCCAAAAGGTGGAATTCGTACTTGGATACGTTGTACCTGTGTTGGTTCGGAGTTTGTTTCTTGTTGATTCGGCATTGTAGTGTTGTTCATCTGCGCACTATTTCGATTGTCTGTTTCGCGGATCAATATTGTTTATTGCTGACGACACTCTCGGCACTTATTCGCGGAATTTTTTCACTTTAATTGTTTGTTCACTCGTCGTGGGTCACCAATTTGGGGGGGGGCTGCCCCACCGTTGATTTTATTTACGCGTGAACTTGAACACTTTATTACACTCTACATATTTACATATTAACAACTGATATTAACATCGTCGTCGCCGCGGGTCCTGCCTCCGTAATGTGATGCCGTCGACGAAACGGTAGATGTTCGGTGGCGGCAGCTCGATGAGGCGCAACTTCCAGGCGGGCGGCGAGGTAGGCGGCGTGGTGGTTCCCGTTGCTGTGGGCGAGCGTATGGACATGGGTGCCGTCGTCTTCTGCGGCGATGGAGGTAACGGCGACACTGGCTCCGGTATGGGTGCGCGTCGAAGGAAGGCGCGCACGTCGCTCCGCTGTCGGCGTCGTTCTCGGCGCGACCCCTGTGGTGCCTTGATTGCTGCGGGGGCATCGACCGACCCTCAGTTGTGTGGCGGCGTGATCCCTGGGCCAGGCGTGGCACTGGGCTAGACGCGCCAGTGGGTAGGCCGGGCTATACGCGCCGGTGGTTGTTCCGGGCTATACGCGCCGGTGGTTGCTTTCACTGGGCTATACGCGCCAGTTAGTGACTCTGTTAGTTTAAGGCCTAACTGAGAGTGTCTCTTTTCTGCGCGAGCCGTCTTCTTATAGGGGTTGTTGGCGTGATCGATCGGCTTCGCGCGTCCTCGGCTTGTAGGAGGGATGATTTTGCATGTGTGGGGATAGCCCGTGTTTGTGGTCCCCACAAAAAAAAAAAAAAAAAAAAAAAAAAAAAAAAAAAAAAAAAAAAAAAAAAAAAAAAAAAAAAAAAAAAAAAAAAAAAAAAAAAAAAAAAAAAAAAAAAAAAAAAAAAAAAAAAAAAAAAAAAAAAAAAAAAAAAAAAAAAAAAAAAAAAAAAAAAAAAAAAAAAAAAATATTTCATTACTAAAAAGCACGGTTTTTTATCAATAAAACGTAAACGTTAGCATTAGGCAGTTTCCTTACAAAACATTTGTCAAAATAAATGACATTCTTTTAAATTTACTGAATATATTACAAAGATGTTTTATGATTTAAGTAATATTAGTATACAGGGTGTCTTTTGTTGACGGCCCATTAAATTATTTCAGAAACTACTCTGATTTAAATTTTGAAAATTTGGCGTTAGGGTTTTAGAACATGGTCATTCTAACTAAAATAATGGCTTCCGGTTATATCGGAAGTTGTCGAAAACTTCCTTATTTTCAATGTAACACCCTGTCTATTTTTGTATTTTTAATTCTTCACTTTACGTAGAGTTTTATTAAATTTCCCTTATACCTAAATTCAACTGTTTTTAGAGAAAATTAATTATTTTCAAAAATTTCAAGAACAGTAACCAATCCAAAATAATGTAAATTATAGATAGAGCAATACAATTTACACAAAATAAAGTTATAAAACTAAAGGTTTCCATTCATGCCTACTTAGTGGCTTAATCACATACAGGGTGGTAAAAAGTTAACGTCAAGTTTAGTTAACATGAAAGCATTTTAAATTGCTTTCTTCAAATGGAACACCCATTATATTCTGGCATAATCTAATACAAATTTTATTCTCTTTTGAGTAGATAATACTTCCCTATACCTACCTCTGCTAGTTTTCGATTATGTCTATTTTTCTGTTTATTGAATTAAATCATTTGATTTCTTGCAAAGATGGCTGTGAGATTTAAACATCACAACAATCAACGGAACTGTCATTTGCAATTTGTTGTTAGTTTGATAGAACTTAACTGCATAATTTATTGTGTAGTTAATTATGGAAAACACTTATTCAAACGCTGAAATTTTAAACTTGTTGTTTATTCATGGACAGTGCAACAGAAATTATAAGTAGAACATGCAGAGTTTTTAATGCAACTTATCTAATTTGCCATCAATGGGCAGAAAAAATTAAGAACAATTTTAAATAATCAACTACAATATGGTAGAATATCTGCAGGAAGAATTGTACCTAATCCAGTGACTTTAGATCAAGATAATGTGATCAACGTGTTGGGATATTTTAACGCTTATCCAAAAGCTTCAACTCGTGCTGCAGAATATGATTTAGGTATTTCCGATGTTCAATTCACAAAATATTATGAGCGAATATGATTTTCCCGATGAAAAATTCTGAGAACGGACGATTGCTTACCCTTGTCCTGCACACATGCGTCTGATACTGATTTCGGGATTATCAGCGACCCGAACTAAAACCTCTTCTTCTTGGTGTACTGTGATAGATTTTGAACGGCCAGTATTTCGTTTTGGTCGGAATGATCTAGTTTCCCCAAGTCGTTGATAAATATTTTGAAACAGTTTCACATTGAGCTGTCTTCTGTCGGGGAATATTTCCAACTATCACGCATTTCCTCGTTTGAAAATAAGTTATGGCTAGGCATTTTAACACACTTTTATCAAAAAATGTTGCAAGAATAACAATAGACATATTCTAAATATTTGCCGAAATGCCAAAACGAAACAGTTGGTATTAAATCGTTTTTGTCAAAGTCGTGCGGATAAATTTGAGAAAAACTGACAATATTGTTAAATGGTTTCAAATGCATAACATTTTAATCCCAAATATCTCAAAAATGGCTACATTTACAGACTTCAAACGTTGATTGAAATATTGGTAAAGATAGTCAACCTTACGGGATTATGCGACCCCGAAATTTGTTCTAAACATCAGAGGTCGGTAGTATCGCTTTGTGCTAAGAAAATACGTCAATTGTATTGTAGAATTTACAGAACAGTATTGCCGATAAATGTGAAATAGAAAACTGTAATTTTGCTGATAGTTTATGCTAAGGCACGACATTGTTGCCAATGCATCATGCCGTTGATTGAAATATTGGTGCATTGAGTCAATGTTGACAAACAAACAAAAACATGCGTTCTACAATATACAAGAATTTATTGATTTTGTCGACGTACTAATTAAATGTGTGTCCTTTGTTATATATTTTTTTCTATTGTCTGTTAATTGTTCAATGTAATAATATTTATTTGTATCTTTCTTACGTAAGGTTATAACAATGGTTATACCATCATGACAAACACATATATGTACAAAGATTGTATACATACACATGTGAATAAAGTTTATTATTATGAAAAAAAACCTGCAGATTTAAAAGTATTAATTTCGTAAAGAAATCGTTGAAAAACGTTCTCCCAAAAAAAACAATTTCTTTAAATACTTTTGAAAATTCCATACTCATATATTTATTACATTAACATCGTTTATCCGTTGAAAATGTTTTAAAATCTATTAGGCTTACGCAAGTAAATTTCTAAATTTTGGTCATTGAAATTAAAATTTTTAACATAGAAACGCTATCCCTTTTATGTTGGAACGAATGTTGAATTTTCTTATATTACAATCTAACGTACTCAACTGTTTGCATCTAAACAATATTATAACAAGCCTACTCATTTACTAAAGGTGTTGCTAAAAGTATGCAATTGTAGAATTTCTGACTAAGCCGATAAGGAATGTGACTCATAAACGATAATCCGGAAGACTCCTCGTAATACATTTGTTTCAATATCAACTTTAGGTGTACTTATATTTTAAGATATGATAAACGCATTAAAGAAGCATCTATGAGCTATTTTTACTTTAATTAAACTATTTTAATTCGAAACCATGATATTTTGATACAGTTTCAAAGAGTAAAATCCTAACTTTTTATCTCTACTAACAGATAACAAAGTGTCACTTTTCGTAAATTATTTTTTCCCTCGGGAAAAAAAAGTGAGTACTATTTTTAACACCAAATTTCCCTCAATAATTTTCTAATTCTATTGTAATATGATTTTCAATATTAAATCGTCATTTATTTCGTCACAGAAAAGAATAGTGTATTATACACGTATTATCCGCACCGCGTCGGGAGACAACACACCTCAAGCTAAAATCTAGTACTTTTATTTTTAGAAGTAATAGGAATAGGTTTATTACCAAGTGAATTTAAATTTGAAGGTCTAGTGGAACCCACTTTCCCTAAAAAACACGGTAACTTGTTGCCTTTTGAATTGAAAAATTTGAAAACCAATTTTTATTTAAAATCCTTTTCAACTGAACACGTAAAAACAAGTAGATACAAAAACCAATAATTTTGCGTTTCTGAACTCTAGTGGTATTTCTCCCAGTATGTTCTACTTTATTCCTAACGAAGTTATTAAATGACAAACAAATGTCAACATTATTATTTGCAAGTTAAAAAATAAAGTGCAAGCATAATTTGTAAAATAATTGTTTCTTATTTATCTAACACCGACCAAACCAAACTGTTTTAACAAATAACGCTTCGCATGTATTTTAGTAAATTATTAAAAAAAACATTGTCATTAAAATCCAAGATATGTATCATCAATGGTATTATTCATAAATGAAAAATTCGTCACTTTTAATTACTAGTTAATACGTTTACTAAATATTTGAAAACGTTGCAACATTGTATTGACAAAAGTAAATTTTACGGATTGTATGTTGCGCCATTTTACAACGGTGGAATAAATTGAACTATTCTATTTCAAGAATCGTACACATTATAACTTAGCGCTTCAGTACAGGTGAAAAAAGTAAACAAAAACGCAACCCAACATGCATATGTGAATTGCATCCGTGATACAAGCAAATACAAGCGGTTGACTATCTTTACCAATATTTCAATCAACGCTTCAAACAAGTATGACTTTTTATGCACAGATAATTGTAAAATCATAATTTTAGAAAAAGTAGCCTAAAATGAAACACAAAAAATATGTGTTTAAATAAAAATTTTGACGCATTTGTGGCGCTATCTTACAGTAGAGTAGCAAAATTATGGTCAAATTTCAATTTGCAACACCAAAACACCCCACTATGCAAAATTTTCAAAATATCTCAAGTACTTTCAATTAAATAAGAAAAACTAAAAATTAATTTTTTCACTTTGATACCCTGTATCTTAGTAAATATCCAGTTTTCGAGTATGGTTAATATAAAAAAAATCTCATTATTTTGTCTAAGAATCCTTGGCCGCCCCGCAGTCCTGATTTTAACCCCTTGGACTTTTCTGTTTGGGTATCATGAAATCTTTTGTATAAATGAACCAATTGATACTGAAGAGCAATTACAAGAAAAAATAATGAACTCTGCTGATTTCCTTAAAAATGAAAGATTGTTGTTCAAAAAAATTAGGCAGTCTTTCATGAAACGGATAACAAAGTGTATTGAAGTTAACAGTGGTCATTTTAACATTTGTTAACCCTAACATGATATGTTTTAGTTATTTCATTATGACCGCGTTTTAATTTAAATACCTAAATATGTTGCTCTTAGATATTGTTATTGTTACGTTTAAGTGTGTTTAATGTAATCAGATAGGCTCTTACAAATTGTTTTCCTTAAGTTTAAGGATCATTTTTAACACTATTTATTTTTTGGAGTAGTTTACTAAGATAAACAAAAAGATACTTAGCATTTGTAAGTTTTCTAAATAAACAAATTAGTTTTGTGTTCGTTAAACAGCGATTAAGTCTTTTACTCAGAATAATTAAAATAAATTTTAAAATATTTTCTTGTCTGTAAATGCAACCCATATCTCGCATATAATCATTTGAAATGTCAAAACAGTTGGTATTAAATTGTTTTTGTCAAAGTTGCCATGATAAATTTGAGAAAAACTGACAGTATTGTAAAATGGATTTAAAATGCACTTAACATTTTAATCCCAAATATCTCGAAAATGGCTACATTTACAGACTTCAAACAAGTATGACTTTTTATACACAGATAATTGTAAAATCATAAGTTTAAGTCGATTGGTTTTGTCCAACGTAAGAGATGTTACATCCCCCGAAGGAATTTTGTAAATGCCTTGATCTTCTAAAGGAATAATATCTATATGGGAACGGAGGAAAGACTTAACTTTATTAACAGGTACAGAAACTACTCGTATGTTTTTGTCAAAGCCGCCTGGATAAATTTGAAAAAAACTGACAATATTGTTAAATGGATTTTAAATGCACTTAACATTTTAATCCCAAATATCTCGAAAATGGCTACATTTACAGACTTCAAACAAGTATGACTTTTTTATGCACAGATAATTGTAGAATCATAAATTAAAAAAACTAGTTCTAAAATTAAACACAAAAATATGTGTTTAAATAAAATTTTGGACGCATATGTGGCGCCATCTTACGAGTACAGTAAAATTATGGTCAAATTTCAATTTGCAACACCAAAACCCCACTATGCAAAATTTTGTCAAAATATCTCAAGTACTTTTCAATTAAATAGAGAAAAACTAAAATTAATTTTCACTTTGACACCCTGTATCTTAGTAAATATCAATTTTCGAGTATGGTTAATATAAAAAATCTCATTGTTTTCGTCTAAGGAATCTTATATTAAAATATGTCCCATTAGTTCTGGGCACCCTGTATATATAATATATACAGGGTGTCCACAATGACTGAACATTAGACATATTTCACAGACTACTTCGATTTGAATTTTGAAAATTTGGTTTTAGGCGTTTTCAGGCATGTTCTTTTCAACTAAAATAATGGCGTCTACCTAACGTTTTCGGTTGTACCGGAAGTTGACATCATCTTTGTTATTTTAAATAGAACACCCTGTATATTATTGCAATTTTGGATTCTACTTTAATTTTTAGATAAACTTTTATTTAGGTTTCCTAAAGTTAACCGTTTTTGAGATATTTAATTTTTCAAAAAAAGTTTAAAAAACACTTCCTAATTTAAAGAGATGTATGTTACAATAATAAAGTTAAAGAGATAAAATTTATAGGGGCACAACTGAAAACTCTAAGCTTCCCTCCCATGATTTCATAATTACTTAATTTCATACAGAAATGTAGTGCCGAATTTAATCAAGTTCAAACCATCATAACTTATTTATTTTAATGGAACACTCTGTAGTATTGCACAACTCGATGAATAATTTTGTTCTCTTTCGAATGGTATAATGGTTCCCTATACCTATCTTCTCTGGTTTCACTAAATGTACAAATTAGTTAATAATGTGTAAAAGTTTGAATACAAATTTTGTTACTTTTGTCTTTAAAAAGAAGTTTTATTTTAACATCACTAAATAATCTAATGTGGAAATAGTCTAAGCCGGTTATAACGAACCACAAGAGGTTAATTAACTTGAGTAATACTATAATCAATGCTAATACCTTATAGATGAAGTTCGTAAACTATAATAATGAATTTAAAAATTTCTTTAAAGAAAGATGGAGCTACTTAAACCAATAGCAGTTTTGGGTTAGTGTCCATGAAGTGCAACAAAATATCATTCACATTTCATGACTTACTAGTTGTTTTATTATAATTTCACTGTTCTGACCATTGATAAGAATAATAATTGTAATATTCACTGAAATACAAACAGTACTACTTAAGCTCTTTTTCGTTTCAAACTCAAACTGGTGTCAATCATCACTGAACACAAGGATGCAATGGTTGATACAATTTACAAATAAGAAAATTTAAAAAATTTTGCTATAATCTACGTTTTTTTAAATAAATAACGTACAATTGATTAAAATAGTTTTTAAAATTTTTAATTTACATTAAACCAATTTAGTTATTTAAAATATAATACAAGTCAAATTACGCAGTTAACGTTAATAAGTACCACTAAAGAGCGCATTGATAATGGTCGGCCTAATAAGCAATGGCCAAGTCCACTTTTTACCTAAAATGTGATTTGAGTTTTACTCATCGGTCAGAAATACGCCAATTTCATATTAGTTTCGGCGAAATAATCGACAATTAAAACTTGTACAACTATACCTGTACTGTAAAATGCCAAATCCAGAAAAAAAGGATAAAATTTATCTGAAAATTTATTTTTTGTAAACATAAAATGTTTAAATTGGAGTTTATTTACTCACTTCAGTTCACAATACTGGTATATCGTGAAAATTGAAGAATAAACCTCGTATACTAATTAAACAATGTGTGTAGAAGAAAGTTAGGCCATTTGCGTATTATGCCGATGAAAATTCTCACGTAATGATCAAAAATGTGCATATATGTCTAAAACTACATTCTTAAATTTTCCTGTCTTTCATTATTGTATTGGATAAAAAAGGCAAAAATACCGTTTTCAAAATTAGGTAGTGCGCACTACCTGAAAAAGAAACTCTACGAATACACCTTATAATTGGTATAGATATCTACTACAGTTAACAAAAACTGATTATTCTAAAATATCACAAAAACTACCGTTTATTGTGAAGAAACATTATTAACTAACAGTAAGAACGTGAAGTTTTTAGTAACCGCTTGACTACCTTTAGTAACCAATAAATCACCAATATTAATACCATTCCTTAAAACGCTTTGGGGTAATTCAATGAAAACGCAGGACGAAGATGTATGTGGTCTTTGGTTTCTAACATTAGATTTGCTAAATGTGTAACTAGTAGTTCTAGGCCTTTTCTGCTCTTTAAATTGCTTACTAGGAATATAAAAGTAGTCGAAGTTAATGAAGTTGCTTGCCTAATCATCTTTTTTCTGATGTGTTTTCTTGAAGACACTTCTTTTAACCACTCACAAAAAACTTCTTCATTTGTTGTTCCTTTTGTCGTTTTCGTTCTTCAATGATACGATGTCGCTCCCGTTCTTTCAATTTTAAAGTTTCATTTTTTCTTTGTCTACTTTCTGAATTGTAACCATTCAATCCATATTCGGATCTCAATCCGTTATACCGGGGCAATTTTGATGAACTTTAACTCATTATTGTCACAACAATTTCGCTTTCGCAGTTTTAACCGTGGGCATTTGTAAGGTTTCTCCAACTAATTGAATTTTTTAATATTAGAATTAAAATCAAATCGATCAACATCGTCAATACAATGTCTTTGCAAGAAATTCCTTCAGGTATAAATATATTAAACTTTGGTTTAATACCCTTTTAACTGCAGTATTTTTGAAAGTTTTATCGTTATTACTTTCTTTTGATTCTTTGGTGAAGTTTTCAAACTGCACATTGAAATTTATGTCTTCTTCATTACTTTCACAAACAGGTGTAGATTCGTCAATGGGAATTTCTTCAATTATTTCTTCGTCTTCCTCTTCTTCGATGTCACTATTACTAACATTTAATATTAAAGCAGATTGCAACTGATTCTCAATACTGTAGTGTCGTGCTCCATTAAACTGTAATCTATATTTTCGTCACTTTCAATGCTGCTTGCATCGTCGTATGAAAATTCTGGTTCATGCAATCTATTAAGTTATCTTTAAATTTCACTTTCGATTCTTTACTTTCGTTTTGTCCGTTTTCATTATAAAGGTCGTTGTTGGCTTGTTTAATCTTTTCTGCCATGTCGTATGGAGACGACGTCGGTTGTAAAACTATAATAAAAAATACACAACTATATAAATAATAATAAAAAAACATTTAAAATTAAACAACTAGGATACAACGATATATGCATCCATTCGGCAATTAGTTCCATCAGTAGATAGTTTGGGTTACTTGAACGCTTCATAATGCTATCGATTCAATAAATCGATTATTTGAGAAACCAATCATAAATATAATTTTTCATTTTTTTTTCAAAAACAGGAAGAAAATGTAATAAGTGTATGAAAAGGAGGTTTCCATTAAAAAATTAACCTTCTAATGATTTTCAAGGTTATGAAGCAGTAAAAAACTAATTACGCAGTTTTGTAGACTTTACGATGACAAGCAGTTTCTATTTGAAGCATTTTCTCGTAAATATATAGGGTGAGAGTTGAAGTCTGTAAAATAAAATCTGGGACACACCTTGTATATATCTAAGAAGGAAGAACTGTGTTATTATAACTGTGTTATTAATAAGACCAGTGAAAATAATACATTCAACATTTCCTTACGCACAAGCAATTCTGTTAATACATGGTGTTTAGAGACCGTTCATTAGAAGTTTACGGAGTTCTCAGACCAAAACAAAATTTAAAGATTTAGAATTAGTAAGACTTCTAGCGCTTCCTGTTATACGGGAATCACATTAAAAAATATTTTTATTAAGTCTTTAGCATGTCTATATGTTACTGTTTTTTGGGATAAAATTCTTTCACCAAATTTCTGACAGCTGGTTGACGTTCATAAAATTGACTATAACTCCTACTTGAAATGAGGTAAAAGTTGGAATCTAAATAAAAAATTTTTTACCGTAGGTATTCTTTAAAATAAAAATCTTTGCCTGAAAACAATTTCTTCATTTATACCATTCAGCACGAATTAAAAAAAAAAAAAAAAAAAATGTAAAGAATTCCATTAAGAGACATACAGGGTGTTTCCTAAGTAATCTAAAATATTGTGGTGGGCGCTTTGTCACTCAATTTTAGACGAAAAGTTATTATACACATGTGTGATAAGTCTTGTCGTTAACGAGATACAGGGTGTTAAATTGTTTATATTCTATTAAGCAACAACATGTGTTACACGTAAAGAAAAATAATACATTTCAAAATGTGCACCTACAGCTAAAATGTAAGCATCCGCTCGATATCTAATAGATGCAAATACGTTCGAATACCAGGGTTGTTACAGCAACTTGCAGCCTTGTACGAAACGATTTTGAAGATCTTCTAAGTTTAATATCGGGGTTTGTCAAATGGGCGATTTTAAATATCCCCTCACACAAAAATCCAGAGGACTGAGTCCAGGCATTACCATTCGCTAATCCATACAAAAAGTGTAAATGCAGGCATTGTTGTTAATTAACACAAACAATCCGCAATTTCTTATTCATTTTGCGTTGGTTTTATATTTGACACACGATTTGTCAACATTATTCCAAAAGCCCACTTAGAATAAGCATCTTTGTTTATAATAACTTCTAAAAACCAGTAGCGTCACCAACAAAAATAAATTTCACTTACAGTCAGAGCTCATTTATTGCAAAAATTATTAAAAAAAAATTAACGACAAGACTTATCACACGTTTATAATAACTTTTCGTCTTAAAATTGAGTGATGAAGCGCCCACTACAATATTTTTGATTACTTAGGAAACACCCTGTATAAATCGAACTTTTCAAATTCCCCATGTTAAACAAAATGCTTCACACACACGGTATATGGGCATTTTAACGCAACACAAAAAGTTGAAATCTATTTTAAATAGCTTTAATCAAAGTACTATTGAACAATAAATATGTAGTGCTTTTCAGTAGCACTATAAAATATTTAGGTAATCACTATTTTCTTTGTTTTCAAAACTTTTATCATCACATGGTTTGCAAATCGCAAAAATTAGTCTTTAAATTCATTCATAGTTTCAGTCAGCTTTGCAAATCTTCTATCAACGCTTTTGAAAACATTTAATGTTTCTTGGTGCATAACCGCCAAGGTTGTATCTTTATCTTGTTTTCGCTGATGTTTGTATAATATTTCGAGCTATGCAGGGTTGTTGACTCGTCGCTTTTCTTTTCTTCAGTAATACCGTCTCAGTTGCTTGCTTGTGTTGCTGTTCTAGCGATCTTTAGGGGTTGGTTCATTGCAATGGGGCATATGGGTACTAATTTTGGTTCTTCATTCCTCTTCATTCTCTAATTGCTGGAAGACCGAATTCAACGTTATCATCTCCTGTTACGTTATGGTCATTAAACGTTCCTCAACAGTTGTTAATGAGGTAATTGTTGCTAGTCCGCCACCCGTTCGTCCTCGTTCTCTTTAATTAAAGCGGCTTTACTTTTTACTTTATTACGCCAACGAGTAATTGTCTCTGCAGGGGAGGCAAAGGAGCAATTGCACCCCATCAAATTTATCCACGGATGCATAGCACCCGATGCGATGATAACTAAATTGTTCGGATATGATACAAAAAATGCAATCTACGTTTGTATATTTAAGTATAATACCTCTTTTTTACTGTTGCACGCAAAACACAATACATCCTTAAATCTAATAAAACAGTAAATCTTGTATCTGTGGCTGTGACACCTAAACAATGACGGGATTAAAATAAGTACGGAAATTTTTTTTTAGCATATTCCAGGTAAACAACTCCTTTCCTTGGTGATTGTGAATGCATTAGCTAACACGATTTTCTCGGAAGTTGTTATTACATTAGTTGTTAGTTTCGTCTTGCTTAGGTCTCGCGTTTGCTTGGGTCTTTTTCGCTTTTCTTTAGTTGACGAATTACAATTTTGTCGAATTTAAAATTGTAATTATTGTATTTTAATCTACTTGCAATTGCAACGTCACAAATCGCGAAAGATTTTTTATCCCTTATTGTCCACGCGTTAGGGAGTTTTTGAGTAAAAAACAATTAATGCAGTACTACCTTTACTCCAGTCTTCTAACTCTATTTATAAATTTATTTACAATCAATTTGTCCAGTGCTTCTAAATCAATTATTGCTTAAATTATAAATAATACTAATCTATTTACATACAGTGGTTTAGAATTACTGGTAATATTATTATTTCTATTTTACATTTATGTTGACTTGTAATAGTTCTAGTTTTATTCCTTATTAAGTAATTTTGTCATTGTATTTATATTATGAAATGTGTGTCAATATGTTTACCTTCGTTTGTAATGAACTAAATTATATTGTGAAATTACATTTAAATTACGCTGTGAAATCTGTTTAATTTCCTAATTGAACACTTATTGCGTACGTTTGAAATTTTGCTTCCTCAAAGTGAAAATGAATAAGTTTTAATTAAGTTAAATAAAACTAGCGATGACATTAACATATCAAGTGATACTACAAATAAATCGAAAGAAGTAAATACTACTGAAGAATCAAATTTTCAGAATGGTGCTCTTAACAAAAAATGGTATGTGTACATGTATAGTGATATAATATCTCGGTCCTCTTAATTGTTATTATATTATTGCAAAGTAAGAAAATAACTTTTATATTATTTACTAGGGATTTGGGCCGAAGAAAGTAATTGTACTCTCGAGTCAGATGTAACAAACAAATCATCTGGAAGAAAACTTTTATACAAATGGTGCGACCAGTTCACTTGGTTAAATTACGATTCTCATAAAAATAAAGTGTTTTGAAAAATATGCGTGGAAGCTGTAGGCATCAAAAGACGCGATGTTGATACAATGACTACCGCAACTAAAAATTCCTATAAAAGTTTTGTGTAGATGGATTTTCGTCTTGGAATAAGGCATTAGAAGGAATTAGAGATCACAAACACTCTAGTTTTCATGCGGCGTCACTTAATGTTGTAGTTTCTATTCCAGCATTAATACAAAAAAAGAAAATCAAATGAAACATTCGAGAATCGCTTTGTAGGCATTTATTTCAACTCTACAGTACCTGACATCGCAAAGACTCGCAATTAGAGGACACTCAGATGAAGGTTCTAATTACTTTAGACTCCTGAGGACTAGATCTGAAGACATACTAGAACTTCGCAACTGGCTAGAAAGAACAAATACAAATGGCTGTCAAAAGACATAGCAAACGAATTAATTAATTCTATGGCTAACATATGATCCAAATCCACAAATTAAGGACGCTAAGTTTTTTGCATTAATTTTAGACGAAACAACTGATAGTAATATTCGCGAAGTTTGTTTTCGAATAGTCGATCGAGACCTGAATATACATGAATATTTTATGGGGTTTATGAAACGGCCTCAACGACTTCAGTCGCATTATTTAATATAGTTAAAGACATTTTATTTTGATTAGATTTAGACGTTAATCATTGTAGAGGTCAGTGCTATGACGGCGCTAGAAAGAACAGTGGACTTCAAACAAAGGTTCAGGAAGAAGAACCACGAGCCCTATATGCGCATTGTTAGCGCATAATTTGAACTTGGTTGTGCAGGATTCCATGCAAGAAACCTGCAAAGTTCGAGATTTTTTGACTAATGTTAAAGATCACCTAAACGTTTAAGTTGGTTCAAATCAATCCAGAATTTCTAAAAACAGTGTACGATGGTAATTTTAACACCACGGCCCTTTAAACCATTTTGTCCAACCAGATGGTGTGTTCGAGTAAAATCCTTAAACACAGTGATGACCAATTATGCTGTTCTACTGGAGTTTTTGGAGGATCTCAATAGCAAATCAACGAACGGATGTTGGTCCTAAGCAAATGCATATTTAAAATACCTTATGCAATTTGAGACCGTATTTTTAATTAAAACGCTTATAATTATTTTCAAAAATAGAAATTTTAAACGCTTCTTTGCAAAAGGTATCCTTGCAGTTTGGCAAAGCTGCGACACTTCTAGATACCGTAATTAGTGTTTAAAAAACAAGGAAACCGAGTTCCCACACTTTGGAAAGACATCCTCAAAACGAACATTAGTTGGGAATTGAAGAACCTGTTTTACGATACGACCAAAGAAAATTCAAGGCGTTATGATCAAGGAAGTTCACCACATCTCCACGAAACACCGGAAGACATGTATCGTACACTGTTTTTAGAAATTCTTGATCAGGCAATGCATCGTTTACAAGACAGGTTTGATACAACTTCAATGAAATACCTAAAAGAAGTAGAGATGTTCATTTTAGGAAAATGTGATGGACAAGCTATAATTAATTTTACAAGACTGACTTTGAGAAGGATCGTCTGATATTGCATCGCAATATGTCTTTGGATTTATGTAGACAGAAAAACTTGACATGTAATTGTTTTAGTGATGCAGTGAACATTATGAAAAGAAATACATATTTAATGGAACTAATTCCGGAACTTCATAAGTTCATAAAAATTGTAATGACAATCCCAGTAATTTCGTGTACTGCAGAAAGGTCATTTTCGGCATTGCGAAGGCTGCATACATACTTTAGGGCAAGTATGTCCAAAAGCGGTTAAATGATACTGCGATGCTACACATTCATAAAGATTTTAATGACGAAATCGATAAAAATGTTGTTGCTAATGAATTTATAAATCGCACAACTACACGCCGAAACACATTCTTAGTTATTAATATGTAAATTGACCAACATTTTGTAATTTGTAAGATTTCTATATCTACAACATGTTTTTGTATACATTTATTTTGTACATAAATTTGTACTAATTAGTAAATTCTATTCATTCATTTTTGAAAGAAGTTAAAATATTAATTGCTCATACAAAATCGTACACATAAGAAAAGTTTGTGCACCCAATGGTAATACCAAAACTCGCGGCCCCTGTCTCTTGCCATTTTTGAACACTTTTCTGACTTATCACTTTTTTCCACTTATTCTTCTTTTGTATATAGTCACCATCATTTTGTGAAAATTTGTTTTTAGAATTCGGGATTCGCTTCGAAAAAGTGACATTGTAGATCTATAATATTCGGCGATTGTCTTAATTTCCCACAAACTTCCTCGTTCACCTTTACCATCAGCAACACAATCACCTGCAAGTAATGGGCATACCTTATTAATCTGAGTCCCATTACACCTATGTAAACTTACCCATCTTTTAACTGATAACCCAAACCAGTCACCAACTATTAACCCTTCTTACCTTCATATTTTAACATGTACAATATGAATATTTGAGATTAAGATAAACATAAAACTGTGGCAAATGATGTTTCTAACAAGAAATGACCAAGTGCATACGAAAACGTATGAATGACATTATATAGTACAAAGACCAAAATCATCTCTTAAATAACAATTTTCTGAGACTTTAACGGCCAGTATTTCAGTCCCTGGTTAAAGTTAATTTTGGTTAATTTCTAAGGGGACAATTGTGACAACAATTATTACCATGACAGTAAACCCAAAATTTAAGTTAACCCAGGATTTAAATACTAGCCGATAGTGCTTGTTCTAGGAATAAAACGTTGCATGTGTAAATTTTTACGAGCACTTACTTTATAACTTTAACATTTTAAGAACAAATTCCTTTTCAAACGGAAGGATGTGAACTGAAGTCAAAGGAAATCAATGGAAGTCAGTGAAAATCAAAAGAAATCATTGAAAATCAATGAAAGTCAAAGCCAAAATCGAAGTCTGATGTACAACATTTAGCAAGCGGTTTGATTAAATGTTTGGATGTTAAACCACATCATTTCAAGTTGATTCTATAAAATATTTATAGTAAATAATCTTCATTAAGTAACAAAAGTTACATATTAAAATGCTAAATCTAAAGACTATGTGAAACCGTGTAATTTAAAAAGTTATGCATTTAACAAAGTTAATAAGTACCGTTAAATTTGATCTATGTTATGAATTCAAAATTTTGAAAATTAAATAAATTAGTTTATTCTAGTATAAAAGTGTGATTATATCTAAATATACTAAAATAATACCCGTATTTTTAATTTAATAAGCACATACTCATTTTTTTGTCGATTATATAATGACTTTTAATGTTGAAATCGCTCAAACGCGACTCATGCTTTATCAACGCCGAGCTAACAGGCCTATAACTTTTCTCCTCCTAAAATGATTGGCAATCTCAAAAAAGAAGAAAAGGTTTTTTACCTCGTGTATGTGTGTGATAAAAATTAATACTGGAACTGCTTTAGAATCAAAAGGTGTTTAAGAAAATAATATAAGGTGAAAATCACTGATGTACAATCTTGTTCTTATTCCAGTATAGTGTAAATTATGTTCCGTTGAATATTAATAAAAAAAGATATCAACATATACCTTCACTCAGTGTGCTTTGATTTGCACTTCCAAATAAATATTTAGACAAGTTGTTTAATCAATATTAGAAACAGAATCTTAAAGAAATTGAATAATTAAACTTACAATAACTTCCACAATCCTCCTCATCTTCTATGCCTTCAGTAGGTATGATATTATCGTTAAGATTCATTATATCGTAATAACTGTAATAAAAGTGAAATTTTTATCTTTCATACTCATCAAACAAATAATTTTCATTCGCCATGGCAACGCCGCAGAACATTTATAAATTTAACCTCACATTTTTGACAGTGGCGAATTTTTTCAATTAGGAAAATACACGTATGTAGGGCTTAACGTTAATCGATGTTTTGATTGGTTTTCGCGATAATAGATAAAGTTTTCCAAATTTAAATTATTTTTTGATATAAAAAATTGAACACGTTTACGTACTTAACCTGAAAATGAAGACTACGCTTGGAATTTGTTTAGTATTTTGAATTTGCTTTTGTTTTGCCGGCCGGAATGATGATAATTGTTTTTCATACGCAGGGGGAACAGTTTACCCTGGTGGTGCAAATCCAGAAACTTCAGATCATAAATTACAATGGACAAAGGCTTTGAGTAAGTTTCTTGTTGTTATAAGAGCAATTTACTTTGAATTTTACATATAGTTGCCAAATCTGCACCTTTGTGGGAAAGTACAGCAGTAGTAAACGGTGAATTTGTACAGTTGAAGCTAACTGATTACCTGGGAAAATATTTAGTTTTCTTTTTCTACCCTTTAGATTTGTACGTAACTCTTTTCAAATTCTAAAATCTAACCCATTTATCGTAGCACCTTCGTATGTCCGACAGAAATATTAGCATTCAGTGACAGGATTGAAGAATTTCGTAAAATAAATACTGAAGTTGTAGCTTGTTCTGTGGATTCTCACTTTACACATTTGGCTTGGATTAATACACCTCGGAAAGAAGGTGGATTAGGAAAGCTTAATATTCCACTTTTATCGGATCTTAACCACAGTATTGCTAAAAATTATGGGGTGTATTTAGAAGATGTAGGCCATGCCCTAAGGTAAAGTTTAACTATCTTCACATTTGTTTTAAAATAGAAAATTGTGTTAACATTGCTAGTACAATTTGAAAGTGTCCTGTGGTTGTTAATTATTCTTTTCTAATTATTCTTTAGAGGCTTATTCATAATTGATCACAAAGGAAAATTGCGGCAAATAACAATGAATGATTTACCTGTCGGAAGAAGTGTGGATGAAACTTTAAGATTAGTTCAAGCATTTCAATATACTGATGAACATGGTGAAGTCTGTCCCGTTGGATGGAAACCCGGTCAAGACACTGTAAGCCTCATAACATTATTTTTAGTAATTTTATTACTTTTTATTATAATTTTCAGATTATTCCTAACCCAATTGAGAAAAAGAAGTATTTTGAAAGAAACAGCGAGCTTTAAAAACTGTTATTTGTCTTTTTACATCACAACTGTAACAAATATTAAGTGAATGTCGTAGATAAAAATTTAATACATTTCCGTTAAACTGATTCTTTTTGTTCTATACATTGGCACTTTCTATTTTTAAATGACGATAGTTTTAATATATGCTTTCATTTCATTCTTTCTTCTTTCGTTTTGACTTGCAAGTGTGACAAAGGGTATCCTTCTTGGCGTTTTAGCAGTATTAACTTTTGCCTCTAGATTATCTCTTTGAATCGGGAAGTTTACTACTATCTGGGCTATCCTGTTTACTGGTTATATTTTCTTTTTCAATCAATATATCTTTATCTAACTCTTGACTTTCTGAATCTGATACATAAATGACATGTTCAGTTGACAAACTCGTAATGCTAACTGAAGAATCTGTAACTTTGCCACTTTTGACTATCGATTTCTCATCAATTTGTTCAGTCTCTGTTGTATGGTTTTTGCTAGGTGTAATTTGAAAGAAATTTAAGATAGAATTTTTCTTATTAATACTATTTTTCTTGATTTCCTCTTTGTTTCCACTTTTATCCTGACTCGCGTTAACTTCACTTTTATTATCGTTACAACTTGATTTATCATTTGAACAATCGTCGAGTATAACAATTGGGATATCGATTAATGAGTTACTACCACATGACTTTTTCTTTTCGGCCTTAGTAATATCACCTACCCTTAGAGGAGCTATTCTTTTAGGAACTAATTTATTTATTTTTTCTTTGTTATTTTGCGTGGATTTTTCCGGAATATTTTTGTTAAGAATTTCAGCGACGTCTTGTTTGGGAGAACGCACTGCCCATTGTTCTAAGATATTAGGTTTCTTAATTTCAATTTCCTCGTCGTTTTTACTGCATCACCGATGGTTACCAACTCTTCGCAACCGCTAATGTTTAAAGAATTATCTTCTGGTTCACTATCTTCTATGATGTGTTGAATACCTATTTCGCTAGGTTCAAAAGTAATCAGTGTGCAGAACCCGTCAGTTGAGGAAGCAATTAACAACAGCCCATCCGACGACCATGTTAAATCCGTAATGCGAGTATAGTGCACTTTACGAAATGGGCAAATGGAGTCACTTGCTGAGTGTCGTACAGAATAACGTCGCTATCAGTTGCAATTGCAATTACCATTCGATAAGGAAGATCAATAATTGGATTAGGGTCCATCTGCGTAACTCAAACAAAATAGGACAACATCGGACAGCAATTGTTACTTGTCTTATGGATGGAATAAATGCTATAGGTCTGCGAAAAAATCAGTTAGCGATGAATGCATTAAAATATTGAAATACATACGATCCCAAATCTGCTATTGAAAATATATATGTAGCGTTTCAACTTCGTTATAATTTTCTACGCCGATACTACCGGATGGTACAAGCAATAAGTTTCCATCTGGAGAAAAAGTTAACGACGAAAGTAATGATTTAAATGTGTCATCGTGAAAATATTTTATTTCTTTTTCGTACAATGCATGAGATTCTTCCACCGGTAAATAGCCTTTATGAATTCTTGCTCGTACATGTTTTCCAGTATTATCGAATATTCTACAGATTCTATCGCTACTTATCGTTGCAATAAATTCGCCTTTTGGATCCCAATGAACTCCCTAAAAAATAATTAATTATTTAAAAATATATAAATTAAAGAGATCGATTAAAAGACGAACTTATATGTTAAAAATATTAATGCTATCCATAAATATTTAATTTCATGTTGGATCAAGTATATACATGAATGATACAATTTTTTATTGCTTTTTATACAAGAATATAAAAATTAGTGGTAAATTGCAGAACCCCACACCTTCACTTTTAATTCAAATTTTGTTATCCTCTAAAGTTACCATTTCTGTTTGACGTGTTTTCTTCAAAATCTAATCAAACCTGCGTTATTCAGTATACCGTGTGTACCACGGAAAGGTTGACATATCTTTTTTCCGGCACAATTTGGGTGCAATATAACAGCAAAAAATATCGTTAAGGTTACCTACTATTTAAAAACAATCCATCACACAGCCTGCTACATATAAGAAAAATGACAGTTTTAGACAGTTGAATTGTGATGTTATTTGTCAAAATAAACACATACAATATAGTATTTTTGGAAAGCTTATAAAGAGCGAATTTAAGAAAAAAATATATAGTGTCCCATTAAAAAAATACAACTTTGGTCAAAATGGTTGTGTACATGTAAATATTTGCATAGTCGAAATACAAGAGGTCTTCCAAAAGTGACCATTTTCAATTCCACCGTGGAGCTCAAAACCTAAAAGGGGCTAGGAGAAATGTAATTATCGCATCTTTTGTTTCATATCTCAGCAACTAGTACCTTTTTCCAAACTAAATTCGCACTGGAGTCTATGAATTGATCAAATTTTATGTAGAACTTGTGAAAAGTCTACTATCATATACAGGATGTGTACAAAATAAGATTAATTAATGACATGTTTTGAACCGCAATAACTTGCTTATTTTAAATGAAACACCCTGTATTTTATATCAACAACAAATGTAAAATGTAATTACCTATTAAACAATACTATTGTGTCCTATAGCTAAATGTTCAGGTTGTCATGAAAAATGCAAATTTTCATAATGAAGACTGATTTGTAACAATTTTAATATTTATCAAGTAAGCTATACAACTTTGACAGGTGAATATTATGTATTTGTAAGAAAGAAAAGATTTGCATTGTGTACACTTTATCAACTGTATTAAATTTTGAGAGAAATAAATATGTATAGAGTTTACAAGAATTTAATAAACGTACAAATTTACTTCACAATAATACCTCTTCTAATGAATTATCTGCTCCACAGATCAATTCCTAAGTTGTTTACAATATTGTAAAACATTCTGGTGAAATACAAAAAAACATTTGCTTAAAATAAAGCACCTATTTTTTTCATGTCTGTCTCCGAAATTAAACGGGTACTTCCAGATGTCGTAGAAATTTGAAATTCGGCATACCGATGGGTCTTGCCTTCAAACCAACGGGAAAAATACGAAAACCTGAAATTTTCATACAGGGGCGGGGCCAAGGGGTCTTCGTCCGCCATAGGTTTAACATTATTCAGAGAACAATGGGATCAACCTACATGCACGCGGAGTCTAGCATTATTAAATTCATGCATTAAAATTTGCCCGTTAATCAACGGGCTTCTTACAAATACATAATATTCACCTGTCAAAGTTGTATAGCTTACTTGATAAATATTAAAATTGTTACAAATCGGTCTTCATTATGAAAATTTGCATTTTTCATGATAACCTGAACATTTAGCTATAGGACCCTATAGTATTGTTTGATAGGTAATTACATTTTACATTTGTTATTGATATAAAATACAGGGTGTTTCATTTAAATTAAGCAAGTTATTGCGGTTCAAAACATGTCATTATTTAATCTTATTTTGTACACATCCTGTATATGATAGTAGACTTTTCACAAGTTCTACATAAAAATACTGAATACTATTGTATTGTTATTAATAAAGATACGGTTAAAAGGGCAATGTAGTACAGCCTTTTATGCCGATTGAGATGCCGTTAACTAGGATCAAAAATTCGGATCAGTTTCGAAGATATCTGCAAAAACCGAGAAATGCAATTTACGAAAATATCAATTAAATATTTTACTTATTAGGACAGCTATTGAAAAAAAGTTTCTTTACTAATGAAGGCAAACTATAATCTGCTTGTGTTGTCGCAAAATAGACAAACAATAACAATTACATACCAAAACTTACATGTAAATGAATAATTATGTATAGGATGAACAGCATCAAAACCTACGGACAGAGCCACCCAAAACACTAGTAAATTGAAAGCAGGAAGCAATTAATAGAAAGACGTAACAAACGTGAAAGGATATTACGTCGCTAAAAGAAAATAATGTGAAATTTGCAACATATAATTTACAAAACTAAACAGAAAGGGAAAACTTAAAAAGGCGAATTAGATTTAGAAAACTACGAAATAAAAGTAGCAGTACGCAGTAATTAAACTACACAGGTTACGAAGAACAGAAGTTGAAGAGTATTGTTTCCTAAATGCAAGAGGTAAGTTTGAGAGATAAGACGAGGCAAAAATAGCCCAATAAGAATAGAAAAAGACAATTACAGGAACAGGAAGTTTACAATAACGGTAAAAACTATTTGATTTGGCAGCAAAACGTCGTTGCTTATAAAAAGTAAAATGCTGAAACGTAAACTATACAAAAGGCAAAAGTGACTTAAATTACTCCAGATAAAAATAGTAAAAATTGCCTTTAAAAGGTAGATTGATTCAAAATCAGTTTTGACCATTCATTCTTTAAGATTTCTCGGTGGCTACAATTTAAAAATATTTGCAATTATACAGGTTACCCACTTTCATAGACTACTTTGACATTTTTTGACTAGTTTTATAACCGTTAGGTTGAACAAAAACAAATAAATATCTATCTATCTATCATTTTAAATGAAAAACATATATTTTTTAGTTTACTTGGCGAGTCTTACTTGTGATACTTCTTATAATATCGACTTTTAAACATTTCCTTGGGTCTATATAGCCCTTCAGATATTTTAGGTTTTTTCAGGTTATTATTTGAAATATTAGACTCAAATTTTATTCACACTTAGGGCTGTAACGACCTAACTGTCCATGGTTTAAAAGTTACCATCGAAACTAAACCGAAAACATTTATACTTTATAATTGAAAATGATGAATAACTTGATAAAATTAAATGGAACACCCTGTCTACCACCCTAGTACATCAATGTAAAATTAAATTCTCTACAACTTTACTTCAGATGTCTATCTACCAAAACTCATCCGTTAGTCGTGAAACCTTTTTATCAAAAATACACGTTCTATCAAAACATTTTTATTGACAACTCGAAATTATAAAATAAATCATCAAAACTTTCAACAAAATCGCTAGACGATTATTTTAAATAGGCGAAAGGAATGTCTGAATCAACTGGGAATGCTAATTACGAGAAGAATTCCTAGAAAACAAGTCAGCATTCAAAATCTGTGTTTGTGAGATATGTACCATGTTTACAGGGGTTTTTGAAGCTCTAACGCTTTCAATTATTTGTCGATAACGATGCATAATCCTCTTCATAACAAGATGTTTCCTAGTATTTTTCAAGTAGTTGGTGTTTCTAATTCTCTTTAAATCTCTACTTTAGCTTTATAATTATGAGCTGCCAATAAACAACTTCCATTCGGTTTTCCGGTGGAATAAACCATACTAACAAATTATGTGGTCGGAAATCACATTCATTATTACTAACAATACAAAGATGCAATAAAATTATGATAGACAATCACTAACACAACCCGACAACGTAAACTAGACGTTCGCATTTTATCGCCTACTTAATTTTCCAATGACGGTTGACGAGTATTTTTGATAAATTCAAGTTCACGGTTAATAGTTGATATTTGATAGACAGACGTGTATATCATATTGAAAAAAATTTAATTCTACATCAATCTTGGAAAAATATATATGGTGTTCCATTTGATTTTATTAAGTTATTCATCATTTTCGGTTACAAAGTTTGACATTGGTTTTTCTCATCACCTGTATAACTGATGTCAACTTTTAAACCATAAACAAGTCGTTACAGCGCTATCTAAAGTATCACTTTTGAGATTCCTATACATAAAGTCCCCATAGTTTTCAAGTAGATTCAGAATAAAAAATTTAAATTTAAAATGTCAAAGGTAGCCCATTAAACTGTATTTAATAAAAATATTTTTAAATTGTAACCACTGAGTAACCTAGAAGAATTGTCAATAGTGATTTTGAAAAAAATCTACTTTTTAAAGGCAATATAAAAGGTCCGCGTATACACGCACAGGTTGTATACTTAATGGTATACCAGATATAAGATTTTATAGATGTAAACTAAAATATGAAAAACAAAGCAGCAGGTTCCTTAACATAGATAATAACACCAATGCACGCTCGTTTTTTAGGGATTGTTCGATAAAGTTAAAAGGTAGGAAATACTTAAAAGGAACGCACAAGCTAGGTACGTGCATAACAGACAGTTAATAAGTTTAGTAAAGATGACAATGGGAAACATAAAAAAACAAACTAAAACATAAGGGTAATTTATCGAAATTATTGAAAAGCACTGAACTTCTAAGTCAAAAAGAGCCATTGTCTACCAAACTGTTTTATAATACCATTGTCTAAATACGTTAGTCAGACAACCCAATGTATAAAATGTGACTCGAAAAGGAGACCGGAATTTTTAGTTGAGGATACACTCACGGAAGCACTGCAATAAATTGGTTACAGATTTAAATGTGTAATTAATCTACCGCAAAATAGATGTCTTTACGATAGAATTCTTTTCAGACTTCGTTAACTGTTGTTTATGTTTAGGTAGGCACGTAAAGGGATAAAAAACGTAGATAGGTTACTTATAACTGCTACTACAAGCATTCTACAAAGCATATCTATATACAATTTTTAAATGCTAATGCATTATGTCGACCAAATAATGCAAAACAATAATAAAAGTTTTGCAGGAGTTATTTTATTTTAAAGTAGCAAAAAGAAGGGCTATTTATATTTGTAACACTTCTCTGGACAGCAGTAAAGCAAACATTCGCATTTTCAATGTCGGTAAAACGTCCTTAAAGTTAGCAGACCACTTAAGGCAAATCAACCATTTTGTACCTTAAAAATTAACTGCTAATTAACTACCTCAATTACGATTTAATTGCTGCAGCAGTTCTGGGGATATTCAATGATCTGCTACCTTAAAAAAGTTAGCAGACCAAGTATCTAAAAACACTGTTAGAGTTTAAATAAAATGCCTAAATTGAACGAAAAATTAAGTGCTTCATGTTCGCTATCTCAGAAGCACTCAACAAACTTTTTTTTCTAAATAACTTATGGAGCTGCTCTCTTTGCCAGACCAAATGGTAGAAACCACCTTGGACAATTTAAATCGAACTTGAACACACCTATAGATTTAAGTGCTTTATGTTTACTATTTTAGAAGCACTCGAAAAACTTTTTTTTTCTGAATAACTCTTTGATCTGTAATCTTTGGCAGATCAAATGCTAGAAACCACATTGGACAACTAAAATCAAACTTGAACAAAGCTATAGATTTAAATGCTATTTAAGTGCTTCATGTTCGCTATCTCATAAGAACTCAAAAAACTTTTTTTCTAAATAACTCAGTGAGCTGCTATCTTTGGAAGACCAAATGCTAGAACCATTTTGGATAACTAAAATCAAACTTGAACACATCTATAGATTTAAGTGCCATTTTAGTGTTTATGTTCACTATCTCAGAAGTACTCAAAAGCTTTTTTTTCTGAATAACTCATTGATCAGCTATCTTTGGCAGACCAAATGTTAAAAAAAAACTTGGGCAAATTAGAATCAAAATATAGGGTATGTTTAGATAGATATCAAAAGCACTTAAAATTTTTTCTTTTCTTTATCAGAAACCACATTGGACAACTAAAATTAAACTTTAACACATCTATAGAACAATAAGTGTTGCGAAATCTAGTGTCGACTGATGTTAACGTAAACAAATAAATAAATAAACGTAACACCTACAAAACTAATATTCAACGATTGTTCTGTAATTTTTTATAAAATCACCTAGAAATCGAAATAACCTAGCGAACAGTACGTCAGGTTGCTGCTGATTGGTTACAAACGCGTTACAAACTGGTTGTCAACTAATTGCACCGTGTGCGAATGTTCATTGAAAACTTTGAAACGTATAGTTGGTAAATTGCTTTCCAGTGCTTCTGAGATAATAAACATAAAGCCCTTAAATAGAACTTAAATCTAAACATATCCTAGATTCTGATTTTAATTTGTACAAGTTAACACTTGGTTTTGCTAAAGATAGCAGATCAATGTGTTAAAAACAGTTTTGCAGAACTTTCGAGATAATGAACATGAAGCACTTTAATGGTACTTAAATCTGAACATGTCCTAGGTTTTGATTTTAATTTGCTAAGATTTTTTTAACATTTGATCAGTCAAAGATAGCATATCAATGAGTTATAAAAAAGGTTTGCGAGTGCTTCTGTGATAGTAAACATGAAGCACTTAATTCTATAGATGTGTTAAAGTTCTTTAGTTGTGTAGGGTGGTTTCTAACATTTGGTCTGCCAAAAAATGCAGATCAATGAGTTATTTAGAAAAAAAGTTTTTGAGTGCTTCTAAAAAAGTGAACATGAAGCACTTAAATAGCACTATGTATAAATGTGTTAAAGTACGATTTTAGTTGTCCAAGGTGGTTTCCAACATTTAGTCTGCCAAAGTTAGAAGATCAATGAATGATTTAGAAAAAAAGTTTTTCGAGTGCTTCTGAAATAGAAATCATGAAGCACTTAAATAGCACTTAATTTTTAATCCATTTAGGCATTGTAATCAAACTCTATCAATGTTTCATTGTTTTTAGATACTTGGTCTGCTAACTTTTTTAAGATAGCAGATCATTGAATATCTCAAGAACTACTGCAGTAATTAATTCGTAATTGAGGTACTTAATTAGCAGTTAATTGGCACTTAATTTCTAATGTACAAAATTTTGATCTGCTAACTTTAAGGACGTGTCGGTACAGTAATTTTTTTAAATGGGACACCCTGTAACTTTAAGTGTTATCAAGTCCAGACTTAATTCTGTATCAAACTGTTTTAAGGTTACCTATACCTATTTCTGACAATTTTCGACACAATTAGGTCTTTTTGAAACGATCGCTTACAGAACGCAGTTAATTATTTTTTTCTAAAACTACAATGCAATATATTTTAGGTAGATATTTAAAAATATTGTTTACAAACCGACGCGACGGAAGACCCTTTTTTATTTATGGTTTTATGAATTTTGTAATCGGTAAAAATTGATATGAATAAGTGCAGACATTTAGAAATAAAGTACAAGAATAGCCCTTTTACTATTTCATCGAGTTTAAAGAGCAAATGTGATTAAAATATTATACGTCTGCATTTTTCAAGGTTTTGGATTAACTAGATTGTTATAAACCGTGTGTCTCTGGCAAGACGCAACATAGAATTTCACTATAGAAAAAAATTGAATTGATCCACTAAAGCTATGAAGTTTTCGGATTAACGTATATGTTACAATTAATTGTTATTGCGTGTTCCTTGTTGTAATATTCTCTAATTAAAATTTTAAAATGAGTGTGTATACAATCCTTGAGAAAGTTCAAATGGTTAAGGGGGTATACAGAGCTGAAAGCTATAGAAACACTTCTGCTTTGTTTGCTGCACTTTTTCCGGATCTTCAGAGAAACCGCAGTGTACACAAGCGTCCGAAGCAGGTTCAACAAAACCAGAAGATTGACAACGATGAAGAAATCAATGTACTCAGTGCTGTGGAACTAACCCTAATGTTAGTATTCGACAACTAAGTATCGACTGTGGTGTAAATAAGTGTCGATTTCATACAATTTTAAAAAGCATAAACCTATGCTGACAAAATGCAAGAATTTTGTGAAACATTAATAGAGATACGCAATAATAATATGAATTCTGTTAAGAATATTTCCTTCACCAATGAATGTTTGGGTGTCCAGCACATAATGCGAATCAAATAAAACAACTTTTAAATGAAGCACTTCTTAGAACCTGGATTGGAAGAGATGAGGAAGTTACTTGGTCATCAAGATCACCAGGCTTGTCCCCCAACGACTTCTTTTATGGCGTTACATATCATCGACGGTTTATACCAACAGAGCCCACGACCCAATTGAGTCTTTAAAAGATAAAATTGTGGAAGTTTGCTTCAATATACCAGCAAATATACTGACTTCCAAAAAATTGCAACACCTAGAAGTTGTTGAACGATTTTAATGAAATTTTCAGGAAACGTCTATTTTCATTAAACAAAGTGATGATTAAAAATTTAAAAACAAAAGAACAAAAGCTTAAAAAGATTTTTCAATAATGAGTTGCTCCGCCACTATTCGTAATGCACTCATCTAGACGTCTTGGCATGCTATCAATCAAGTGATCTATTGCTGCTTGTGGTATATCATCCCAAGCTTCTTGAATCCGTTGCTTAAGATCGTGTAAATTATATAGAGAGTGCTGTAAATTACCCAGTCGTCTACCAATCATATCCCATACAAGTTCAATTGGCGACAAATCAGGCGACTGAGCAGGCCATGGGAGGACGGCAATGTTAGATTCTTCCAAAAACCGTGTTGTAGCCCTTGCCGCTGCTAGAAAATGAGATTTTGCAACCCCTGAAGATATGGAAGGCCAACTGGTTGTAGCACATTAGCAATGTAACCAGTTGCGTTAAGGTTGCCGTCAATAAAGACCAAGGGTGATCTGCTACCATAACATATTGCACCCCATATCATACCTCCTTGAGTAAGGGCTGTGTTGCGTTCCACAAAAATGTTGGATTTTACGTTCTCCACGCATCCGTCTGACCCCCTACGACCATCGGGGGCCCACAAACAAAATCGGGACTCGTCACTAAACACAATTTGATGCCATTCTTGCGGCCAATTAACTCTTTCGTTGCTCCACTCTAGTTTGCGTAGACGGTGAAGTGGTGTAAGAGGAAGACATAAAATGGACGATATGAACGCAACCCATAAGATCTTATCCGGCAATCAACAGATGACATTGACATCCTAAGTCCTGTACCTCTCAACCAATCATTTGCAATTGATCGAGTTGTTGAAAATCTATCTCTTGTGGCCAAAACTCTTAAGCGACGTTCTTCGCGATCTGTAGTCCTTCGAGGACGTTCAGATCCACGGCGACGATGTTGAACCCCTTCCTCGGACCATTTGGACCAACATCTCAATACCGATGAAACATTTCGGTTTACACGACGAGCAATTTCTCTTAGCAAAAGTCCGACCTCTCTCATACCAATAATACGGCCACGTTCAAAATTACTTAATTGGACAAAATGTTGATGTTGACGTACTCTCGGCATTGTTTTCAAGTTCAGAATAAAATTGTGAAGAAACAACAATTTGCAAACTTGACAGTTACTAAATGATCTATGGAAACAACATGCAAAAAACACAAAACTACTTGCTAGATTTTATTCAAATTTTAATCATCACTTTGTTTAATGAAAATAGACGTTTCCTGAAAATTTAATTAAAATCGTTCTACAACTTGTAGGGGTTGCAATTTTTCTGGAAGTCAGTATATTATTGCAAATGTGCAACGAAACATCTATTTGGGGCACTGTTTAGCAGTAAATGCACAGCATTTTAACCAGTTGTTTTAAGCCAAGCACTTCGCATGTAATACCTATTAGCTTTCACTTCTGTATATCCACAAACAAATCGGTCCTTTTCAGGACCACCAACACATTTATAGAAAAGAATTTTTAATACGATGTAATTAAAACTTAAAACGACAACCACTTTGAATAAAAAACCGTATTTGAGTTTACTACGACCTACGCTTTACATGGTACAAACATTTATTATCAATTCAGAAAATAAATACTAACCATTAAAACAATTTCAATAATAATGTTGAATTTGTTTACCGTGTCACCTGTGGAGAAATAGATAGTATATGTTTTTATTAACTACTCATTTTTTGTAAATGTTTTTGTTTAAATTACTTAAATCGCGCTTTCAGCGACATATCCATTGCATTTTAAATTGAGTACGAGTTGACCCTATACCGTTTTCAGACTATAAAGTATTTAGACAATGATAATACTAAAAGACATTTCTCATGTCGCATCGATATGAGGAAGAAAATAATAAATACCAACAATGTGGTAATTTTATCAAACAAATATTAATTAATCTTGTATCTAAGTTTCAAAAATCAGAAAAGTTTGTAGGGCTAAAAATAAAACAACATAAATCAGCTTGCGAGATTCAGGGAGAAATACCACCAAAACACTACGTATAAAGAAAACAAACAAAGGACCTTGTTTATCGCAGTATCAAGTCAATGCTTACTCAAGAATGTGATGGAGTTTATTGTTCAGAATAGCGCACGTTGATTGCCCATACCTAGTATGGATCTTATTGATATGATGCAGTAGTTCAACATGTAATAACTCAAGTTCATACAACATTCTATGTGTACTTACAGAAGATTTACTTAGCACAGTGTATCAGATTATGATCTTGAGATATACTGTAGTCAAAGACAATTGTTCTTCTGTACTTGATTGCTCCAACCACCACTTGTGCTTATCATTCCATTGGCCAGCAGCGAAGTGAGAGAAGAATTCGATTCAGTCATCTTCAGCCTAACTGGCCCACTGTCCCATTTTCATTTTCAATACAAATTAAAACAAGCTTCAAAAAGAAAATGCAAACTGCGATTACTGCAAAATGTTTGATAACATGATGCGTGACATCAAAATTCCACATGTAGACGTAATGTGTTTTCGCTATTTCTAGAATGCAAACAGTTTTTCTTTAGTATTAACCTCTTCGCCACCAGGCGTGAACTTGAGAACATTATTGATATCCCATATTTGATGGATTTTTACTTTTTTAATAGGTCCTATTATTCCATAATTTTCAAATATCATAGACATTTATATTGATGAAAGACGAGAAAATAAAGCAAAAATCACCATGCGCCAATCTTGGCAATAAATGTTCATTAGCGGCGTAAATTCGACAAAAACTCTCATATAAGAGTTTTTCATAAGATTGAAAATTTTCATCATAAAATGAGATCTATCCATTTATTCTTGAAGAAAATCACAGAAAAATTAAATGCAGCATAGCTTTAGAAACACCAAATAACCATGGGCGGAGCACGAGAGCACTAGAATAAGTTTGTAGTTATATCAGGTGAGTATTCCTCCAAGATTATAAATTTTGTATACAGTTTGCTCTTTTCGAGCCCTTCTAGGTGGAGGTGAATGAAACAACAACTCAATATGTTGTCAACGCCGACGTTTCGCCCCCTATGCGTAGGGCTTTATCAAGGCTCATAACAGATAAAAGTTGGTAGTCTCAATTACCATCAATTGAATTCATTCGTTATTTGTCGTTTGTATCAAGTTGGGTTTGTTTGTTTGTCTTTTAATTAAATATCGTTTTTAGCCACAACTTTAATCCGTGTGTGACGTTTCCATCAATTGATGGTAATTGAGACTACCAACTTTTATCTGTTATGAGCCTTGATAAAGCCCTACGCATAGGGGGCGAAACGTCGGCGTTGACAACATATTGAGTTGTTGTTTCATTCACCTCCACCTAGAAGGGCTCGAAAAGAGCAAACTGTATACAAAATTTGTAGTTATAATTTGAATGCTGTGGTTTTATTGGTTAGGTATTTTTCATAACACGAAATACTGGGAGAAAATTATGGAGAATAGAGTGGCAGCGCATTTAGGATGATAAAGAAATGGAAATGAAATAATGAAATACAACAATGAAAAAAAATTATTCTTTAACAAAAACAGTATTTGCAAAAATAAGATTTAGAACTGAAAGTACAACAATGAATCACTCATCAATGTTATTGTTGCAAATGCATGTCTATCTGTTTCTTTCTTATCGTCCTTTTCATACTTTTCTTTTAGTTTTATGGATTGTAGATTGTAAAGTTGGAGTAATTCACTACATAGTAGCTTCTCAAATTCGGGTACTGACATGTCATCTTTTTCATTGGTAATGTTGTAAAACGTTTTCGCATTCAAACCATTCTCTGAATAATGTGCAGTCCAAGTTTCTTGAACCATGTGTAATTTTTCCTCGTACAGCACTATGGTTCAATGTCTTGATCGACAGCATCTACTGCTCCCATATTTTTATTATAATGTTCAATGTGATATGGTTTCTGAATCACAAGAGGCCTTGAAGATGCTGTCGGTCGGGTAGATTTGTCTACAAATCCTGCCACCAGTTTTGTAGAAAGCACATAGACATCGCTCTTATCCCTATATCTTACTACTAATATGTCTCCTTTTCTTATGAAACATGATTGTCCTAGTTGCAATTTGATTGACGAGAGTTCCTTAGGTACACCTCGGTTTGTTCGAATGGTTCCTGGGATGTACGTGTTCTGCTCCAAAAAAATTTGCGAGCTTCACTAAGACATAGCAATTATCGAGAATAATTTCTCGCCCTTGGTCCAAAAGATATTCGAAAAGATGCACAACG
The DNA here is from genome assembly GCA_030710515.1 of Abscondita cerata. NCBI lineage: Eukaryota > Metazoa > Arthropoda > Insecta > Coleoptera > Lampyridae > Abscondita > Abscondita cerata. The sequence goes on from JALBCR010001338.1 coordinate 48,337, forward strand.
AATCTTGGATCACTTAGACAATGACAAAAACAAGCCCATTTTGTTTTTACTGAACTGACGGAAATGTAGTCGTAGGGCATTCATCGATAGTTGACGTTTCACCTATGTCAATCAGCTCCATTGTGTTTTCTCTTAGAAACGCAAAAAACATTGCTATTCGTGTCAGAGGGCGACCATTTACATAAACTTCTGGGTCACTTATTCTCAAAACTTCATTATAGAGAGATATCTATTCCAGCTCATTATTTGAAAGACCCTTGGTCCACCGAACAAAAAAGATCGTGTCAAATAATCCCTTATGTTAGGTATTTTATGATACCCATAGAGAGAAAAGAGCAATGAAAACTTAATATTCATCTGCATGAACTTCTTTCCAATTTATGCCGTGCACTTCTAGTAAGTCTTTGGTTTCAATATACATTTGTGCCCTTTTATTAGTCCATTTACACAAATTGCCCACTACTTTTCTGGTTATGAAGGCTTCAAAACATAATCTTGCAGATTTTAATTCTTCAAGATCGACTGTAGGATGTATTCCGTCATCCTAGCATCCTGTAAAATATTGTCATGAGTATAGAGATGAATAAATAAGTACAACTACGTATGTGAGCAAAATTCATTTTGAAATAAATGAATATGGAAGGTTTTACCGAACTTTTATTTACAATTTTGACAAATAAAATTCCGTAAAACCTTCTACATTTATTCATTTTGAAACGAGTATCACAAGGTTTTACAAAGTTACTGCAGAGAACATTCATTTGATAAGATATGGAAGCAAGAATTCATGTAAAAAGTATTACCTGAAAAGGGTCCTGAATAACTTTGAAATCAGCCATTGCAATAGGTTCATTTTCATCATCACTAATGTCATCTTCACTTTTTGTAGCATCATCATCGTCAGTTTCTGAATCAGTAATTGGAAAATCTGAATCCCTCGACACTGTCGTCAAAATCAAAACTCGAATCACTCATTATAATATAGCTAACTTTCAGTCAAATCGCCCAAAAAACAATGTTATGCAATGTGAAACACGCATACTTCTATATACAGGGTGTCCCACGACGATTAAGACAAGTAATATATCAGAATTGGGCAGTAGTAGATAATTATAATTTTGGGGTGTAAATTAGAACAAATGTTGCATCTTTTCTTGTTATTGTGTTACCCAATGAGGTATTTGTTTTTGGTCACGTGACGTCGCATTCAAAATTATTAATGGGACAACCTGTATATTTGTGCCTTTCTGTGTTCCTCCGATAAAACAATTCCAACTAACTAGCACACTTGGGGTCTAAAGTGATTAATTCAAGAGCTACAGGTACTTAAAGGTTGGAAGTTAAAAAATTCAAATTGAATCCCCTGTAATTTTCGGCTACAGATTTAAAAGATTTGAAAAATACCTCATTGGGTAACACAATAACAAGAAAAGATGCAACATTTGTTCTAATTTACACCCCAAAATTATAATTATCTACTACTGCCCAATTCTGATATATTACTTGTCTTAATCGTCGTGGGACACCATGTATACCCACATAGGCACTGTCAGCTATGAAAATTGCCTGATGAAATGAGAATGCGTATCCCCACTATCCCTCTATTGTGTCCGCCTATTCCTATTACCACTGTCCCAGGCTAATATAAACAACTTGCTGGCAAATGCTGAACCTTAACACAGAATATAGGCCATGACACTATGGCGACACTGGGATTGGCACGCAGTTTATCCATGTCACCACTGATGGCGACATGGTGCTGAAAGGTTAATATGTGTACGCATGAAGGAATAACACAAACTATAACTCCAAATTAAATTAGGGCCTTGCATATGTCTGACTGGTTGGGGCTGCTGAGTTCTACACAGCCCGCTTCACTGCTTTAGATGAGATTTGTAAATTTCCGTAAAAATTTAATTGTTTATATATTACTATTATTCACATAAATCATCCAGGCATTTGCTTGAAGTGCTAGATGGCCAGTCCACCGCTGCTGTTGGCTATCACTTTCTATATTTCTCGACTCACCGCATCTACGCTAAACATTTTCTTCAAGGAAAAATAAAACCAATCGACTCTCATTCTTTCACTATAACGAAGCTGTTTGTTATAGTAAGTACAACTGAAAATGTGTTGCTTTCTAGATCCTGTTACTCCATGTTGATGTGTGACAAAACATTGAGAAATTATAATACTCCGCAATAAAGTAAAACAATTTGAATAAATGAAAAAAAATTAGATAATTTCATACCTGAACAAATCCTTTATGATCTGACAAAATAATTTCAGATTGCCCTTTCTGAAGATCCCAAAGTATGGCAGTATTATCAATTGAACCTGATACTAGTTTTGTATCATTTGGAGACCAGGAAATATCATAGACATCTTCCTTATGACCTCGAAGTATCTTAAATAAATATTGTTTAATTCAAAAACTAGTAAAATGATATTACCTTGAACACTATCCAGCATTCTTCATTGTTTATTTCCTCTTCAAACAAAGGAACTTGTTCACTTCTTAAAGTCCACACAATAATATTGGCATCATCATCCCCTGATGCTAAGTACGTCCCACTTGAAGACCATCGAACTACATTGACTGATCTTTGATGTCTGTTTAAGTCTGAAACTACATGTAGATCAACTGAACCATTTTACAGATTTTTAAATTCCACAACTAAAAAATATAATATTAATGCTTTATGGAAAGATATTTTAACATACTACCAGAATGTGACAATCTGTACTGGCGGTTGCTAATTTATAACAATCATTCTGAACTGGTTGAATATCAACGCTTAATATAGGATCTCTATTGTGCCACGATATTTCTGGTATTGTACACTTCATGTTCGTTCTTAGAAAGTTACTAAAACTTTTGTTCCGTTTAACAAAAATAATGGGTTAAAGTTAAAAATAAACAGTTTATGTTAAACCGCCAAAATAAGTAAAAGTTTATTGAGGTTATCTGTTTAGGGTAAGCAGTGTTGCCACATGCAATTTTTGAAACCATTATACACGGTGTGTCAAATACTCTATAAATGTACCTTCCATCTCAAAACAAACATTTTTACACTACAAATTACCAAATCAACATAATTTGAGATATGTTGCTGCTTCAATAGATATATAATTTGTATGCGTTTGTTATAAGTTTTGTTAAGAAAAATTTCAAACCACGATATCTACTCTATAGAGAACATCTCTTATTGCCGCTTCATTTTTTGTTTCAGCTTTAACAGACTAGTTGCAGTTGTGATTGGTTAAATTAATAGCATGGAATAGACGTTTTACTCACATTGGTCCTTGTCATTCATGTGACGTCATCAAATTGTGAAGAATTTAGAAAGATGACAATAGTGTATAAGTTGAATCTCCGATTAATAAATAGTTCATCAATACAAATTATACTAAAATCACACTTGCGTGTATGTATTTTCACCAAATTTGCTAGACAAGGTATTTATGAATTAAATCGCAAATGAAGAACTGCAGTAAACTGAAGTTGTCATACTTTCAAAAAATTTGTTTTTAGAAGCAATCTTGTAGGTTTTTTCCTCAATTTTACCATATTTATACAAGTTAGGCAACTGATGAATGTTAATGTAAGTGTTGAGGCCAATTGTTCATGATTGTCTGCTCTTTAGGAGCTAATTTAGTTTTGTGACTTAACGCATGCATAGCTTGCTGGCTTTGCTTGTATTGGTTATAAATTATCACAGAAGCTATATTTTCGCCGACACCCCACAACAACCTACATATCTCAATAAAACAAACAACAAAAATATGTGTTGAGAATCAAATGAAAGTAGAGCTCTTTACCACTGAACAATCAAAATTTATTTATACAGGGTGTCTGTAAAGGTCTTTACCCACGCCTACCACACATTCCTTGGATCAAACTTATCTTAGTCTTAGTTTAGGCACATGCAGCTTTGAAGTTAAAATTTTGAAATAGTTTTTTTATTATAAATTCAAAACGGCTTATGAGATTTTAATAAGATTTGGCGTAGTCAGCTAATATTACTGTACGGATGTTTTGAAAATTTCTAGAAAATACTAATACCGGAAGTAAATCAAACCGCATAAAAAATTATGAAAATTAACATATTTTTTACCGTCTGTAGTAAATTCACAAAATAATTTTTATTCGATAGAGAATAAAAACGATTAAATTATGTCTCTTGTAATTTTTTAATTTTTATTCGTTTTCAAGAAAACGAAAAAAAACTCCAAAACAGTAAACTTTTACTAAGCATATTCTTTTTACCTGTACTCTTTATTTGAACAGTAGATGTAACCATGCGACATTTATTTGTGCTTTTTTCAAATCCACCACCATAAGCTTTATTTTCGTTTTTCTCGAAAACAAATAAAAATAAGAAAATTTTAGAACAGACATAATTTGATCGTTTTTGAATCTCTACCAAATAAAAACTACTAGACAGCAAAAATTTTATGCTAATTTTCATAATGGTCATGCATGCGTGTTTCATTCCCTTCCGGTATTAGAATTGGTATCAGATGGCGAATTGATGGCACAAAATGCCAATACAGAAAAAGCGTTTTAAGCCCCCACCGAAATGTTTAAATATTTGCCAATGCAAAATTATAATGGCGAATCACCATATAAATGGTAGAATAGAAACTATAAAAATGCCAACACAAGAATCATACTTAATATTTAATGTCAAACCCAATACTTTTTTATTTTTTTCCCAAACTTGTGGGGCCTTATGATAGAAGTAGAAGTAAAGGGTCAAATTATGACTCCATGTACTTTAAATATCCTGACCTTTTCAAGGCTATAAAGGTCAGGCCAACTGACCAAAACGTCAGCATTTATAGTATACATGGAATCATAATTTGACCCATCACTACTACTCCTACCATAAGGCCCCACAAGTTTAGAAAAAAAATAAACATTAACATCCAGCAGGAGTTTAAATTTAACCAATACTTTTATTATTGGCAAATAGTACGTAACCATCAAATATTTAATGTTGTTTTCAACTCATTTCAAATTTTAAGTACCTACCTAATTACATTCATTATAACAAGAATATAAATATTTTCAAAAGATTTACAGAAAAAAACAGGCAAAAAATGTTTTTGCATAATATTGGAAATATTGGATTGAAAAATTTAAGAAATAGATTGCTATACCGTCGATTTAACCAGAGTTGTTTAGTTGGTTTGTGGCAGTCGTTGCTATATCGTCGTAGTTAAATCGGAGTTTGTGTTTCGAAGTTACTGTGATTTTTTGAAACAATGGCTAAATGTGTACCTATACGTCAGTTGCACAAACCATAAAAAGAACAGAGTTAAATCAACTGTAAGGCTACATGTCTGGGTACTTTTTTGGTACATTTTATCTTCCCAAATTTTTCAATCAACGGTCAAAGCTAGAATGCGAGAACATATTGTTTTGTAAACAATTTCAAGGTTTACAGTTACCAATATATATTTTCAAGCTTTTTAAACGTTTGCTAATATTAATTACTTACGGTCTTAATTATTATCCACATTTTCTGCAAGAAAATGTTATCCGGTAAACCAGTACTTCCTCCTCCTATTCTTAATTTCCAAAATTTAAAGACTTTAACGACTCCATCGTATCAAATTTTTTGCCATCAAAACCATTTAGAATCCATGATTACGTACAAAATACTTAAATACAATAAAAATTCAGAAGTTCTTTATGTTTTTATTAATAAAGTTTCCATCATTGACTGACATACATGTTACAAATTCTAATTACATGAAACATGTACAACAGTTGATATGCGTTTATACTACACAGACAACTCCAAAAATCAGTCAATTGTTAATAAAAAATCTAATCATTTACTTATTTTGTAACTATGTAAATGTATAGCATGTTGAGGAGACTAGCTCGTCATAATAAATTATATTTACAAGATTTTTTCTTTTACAGTACGATATAATATATACATTTCTTCTACAACATAGATAAAAATCTGCTCTCATCATCTCAGTTGCTATCACGTTTATTTAACAATAGTATTTTAATAAATTACTTCTTTTTACAAACATTTTATTTTACACCTACTTAGGACACTAAAAAATTTACAAATAAATAAGAAAAAACGCTATACAAAAGGTTAAAATTTTAGAAGTGTAAAATTTATTAAAATTGTACAAATTTTATTAGAAAAGAAATTGAGTTTAGGACAATGATTGCAAGAGCAATTATATAGTTATTTATTTGGCAGCATTGGACGTAGTTCGATTGGCACAGCTTGAAAAATTGCTTACACCACGAATAGAACCTTCACTCTGGTTAAGAACAGGTTGACGACCATCTTTGTGGTTTGCTGAAGATAAAGAACTACTACTTACGCCAGAATCACTAGACTTTTCACTTAGACAACCTCCACGACCCGTAAGGTTACCAGCAGCACCAGTTTCTCCAAGACCCAATTCGTTATTTCCACCAACCACGTACTTAACAGTAGTCAATTTTTGATCAGCTTCACAAGAATCTTCCATGTTGATGTTGTTTTTTCGATAGCTACAACGATTTAATAAATTCCTTCTACATGGATCTATCAATGTTGTTTGACCATGAATACCCACATATGAATCTTTAGCCTTCTGCTGAATTTTATCTGTGCTAGAGGAATTTGGTAAATTCGTTATATTTGGCTGATAGGCAGCATCTTCTTTAAGATTTAAAACGTTTTTGAGCTTGTCTAACTCTTGCCAAAATCTCGTTATTGCATTGTTCTACTACTGAATCTAAATTGTTCGACGTATCACAAAATCCATTATTATCACTAACATCTGACTCGTCTTGAGGAGATGTATGATGCATTGCTGCGAACTTTTTAGAGATGCATCATAACATCCGGAATCTCTGGGAAATTGACGGCGTTCAAACGGAGAGCATGTACCACCAATACCCATTATCCTACACTTATTGTGTTCGTCACCTTCACTACTAGAACCTGCTACATCACCTTCACTACCAGCTAAAAACAACTGTCATAAAAATTGTGCTAAGCAAAACGATATAGAGACTTACAGTCTAAATCGTGTAAAAACTGCACAGCTGTCAATATTTTTGCTCTATGTTCAGAATTAATAATGCCTAAATAATCTAAATCGGATGGCTCGATTTCTTTAAACAGTTCTAAATCTTCATAGCCGTTCAAGACAAATACGGAAATGTGCTCTTGCATATTAATTGTTCTCAACAGTTCTTCCACAGACGAGGGTTTTCCTTTTATGTTGCGATGCCATTTCAACTCTTTTTGTTTCTTATCGAACGCTCTGATAACAATTCTACATTTATGAATTTGAAAGTTCCTTTCTTTCCATGACAAATACCTTTCCACTGTCCACTTGCGTTCATTGATAGTATATCAATAATGTCACCTTCTGTAAAATTACAAATTTAATTAAATAATAACATGTGTGAAAAAATGTTTTTTAGAATTTAAAAATATAAATACAGTGTGTTCAAAATTAGTCATGACAGTATTACTATATCGGAAACTATAAGAGTTCGCATGGCAATTAAATGAGAAAAGTGGGAAAAAAGTAGTACACTAAAATGGGATTTTAACATTACAGCTATCTTAAATAGTTTTCAAAAATTTGAAAGTCTCTTGGTCTTATCTCTTATATTTGAAGAGACATAATAAAATAAATTGCACTTTGCCATTGCCACTCTTTGTCCTCTATTAATTGGTAAAAATAGATTTTGAAACCAATGTTTCGTCTTATAGGGACATCATCAACTTCTTTTTCTCGGGGGGGAGGAGGGGAGGGCGAATATTGGCTTTAATATAAAATGGTTCCTTCTTTTATTCTAAATCCAACGACTTGCTATACTTAATGAAAATATGACGTTGCGATCCTCATTATAAAAAAAACTACTAATAAATGTATTCTTCAACTACTGTACATCTTTATTTAACTCTAATTCATAAAATGACGTTTCGATTCATCGAAAACAACAAGTAATCTCTTATAGACATAATGTATTCATACATAACAAGTATTTATTATAATTTCAAAAATCTATTAAATATATTTTTAAACTGGGTACTCACTCATACATAAACAGCTTAATCAAATAACTTTCTAAAAAATAATGGGAGTCCAATATTTATTTTAAGTGAATAACAATTATTTTAAAGAACATTTATAAAAGCTACATTAGTTCTACATATTATCATTCAAAACGTCAAATTAATAATTTAACTTTTATGTACTTTTCAAGTTTTCTTTCCAAATTTTAAAACTTTTCATTTGAAGCAATATTATTATTAAGTGTTTGCTTTAATTTAAACTTAATATAAGAATGATTTGATTTGTCATAAGACAATAATGTGTTACGTTTATTTCGGCACTCCGTACAAAAATTGCCGATATTTACAAGTAGGTACTAATTTTTGACTTTTTCTCGACGCCAATAGGTGGCGCGCGAGGTTACTTGACCAACTGATTTCAATCGTTTTGATTGGCCGTCGGAATAAATGCACTGTTTGAACATTTCCGTTGCTACTGTAATGGTGGACGCTTGACTTGCGTGTCCCTCCATCATTTGACCACATTTAGGTAATTAATTCCATCGTTTCCTTAGACATCCGTAATTAAAAGATATTAATTTTAGGTTGTCTTAATTCTGTGTGATATTTACCGTTACGATGAGGACGGATTGACAGGCATTCTTTTCTTATTCTACGCGTACACCGTAAGTGTGAAATCTTGCATTCCTAATACAACGTGGTGACCGACCGTTTTCTATTGTTGAATCTGATTGCGGAATTGATCTCGTTATCTATACCTGCGGGTAGTAGTGAACCTGTTGTCTCGCTTGATATCTTGTTATGACTTACTACTAGATTTGTATGTGTTTTGTAAAACAAAGAAAAAAACGCAATAAAAATATTTTTTACCGTATCGAGTCGTTTCGTTACTTTAAGTAGTGTTGCACCGATTAGACATTATCAGTTTTACTGATTATAGCTGATAGCTTCCTCTTCCTAATTACCTATAATAAGTTGTAGTATTCGGGTACAAGGACTAAAGAAAGACGAAATAAATATTAAAATATGTTTAATTGTAGTTGAGCATAATTCGAACGACTTAATTTGACTTTTACTACAGCCTACGACGCTCACCGCGATTACGAGCTTACCGGGAAGTGTTTCAAAGGATACCACCCAATTTTTCGTTTTTGCTACCTCGGTGGACCTAATTAAAGGAACTCGCTCCTTATTTTTTATCTTGTACTGCAGCAATTGCGTGTTACAAATGTTTTAAATGAACATTATTTATACAAATGATGATGGTGTCGCCACATCATGGACATGTATTTATAATAAGGATCGCAACTCCATGTTTTCACTGAGTGTGGTACATCATTGTATTTAGAATACAAAAAACGAATTATTTTACACTATAAGTATAAGGTAATATTTGTCCCCTAAGAAAATGAAAGTTGAAGATGGTCCCTATAAAATGAAAAGTTGATATTAAAATTTATTCCACCATTTAATAGAGGACAAAAAGTAGCAATGGCAAAGTGCAATTTATTTTGTGTATCATTTCAAATACAGGGTTTCTATAAATTATTGACTCATCAACGCTCACCTGTATTTGAAAAGATACAACAAAGCCCTGTACCTACAAGAGATATAGCCAAACATATGAATAGGCAATTATCAGTTTTTTTCGAAGATTTTATAAAGTATTTGAGTCATGATTTCAAATGGCACTTTGTGCACTCATTGTGTCTACAATTTTTCTCATTTCAAATATCTACTACAGTTTCCGATATAGCAATACTGTCATGACTTTTTTGGGACACCGAATGTTCTATATAATTATTCAAATAAAACTTGCCTAAATTAAATTTTTTATTGTTTGATAAGTTTTATAAAAATTATAATTGGAAAGTGGAAATCACACAACTCTAAAATATTTATGTACACCTAAAAATTTAGACTTAGGTGCCGTTACAAATTTTGAAGTTCATTCATTGTTGGTCAGTTAGTTGAGAGAAACCTGCAAGTATCGAAAAATATTAAAACAAAATCTTTATTATCTAGTTATCTGGGCGATTAATAATGCAATAGTACTTATTTTTTGCTCTAATAGATGCACTGCTTACAATTAAATTTGTTGAAGACTAGGGTAATTGCATGGATTTAATAAAATAGTATCCATGGATTAAATATATTAACGATTATCTTTCATCTAAGATTAAATTTAACACAGTTTCGTGCAATTGGTCCTAAATAATTTCAAAACATTTTTTGAAGTACACCTACTTTGGGTTTTATGATACCTAGCAGAATATTTGAAAGATATACATTTTGTAACATGAACAAACGCGAATTTGATCAGATCCAATCAATTAAAAAATACGAAAAAAATCCCTGACGAAAAATAAGAAATTTGTCACTACTGGTAATGGTAACTATTTTTAACGTGTATTTTTTTAATAAGAAGACGATTACAAAATTAAAAATGTAAATTTTCCAACAAATTCTGAAGTAGTTGAGATCATGATTAATCCAAAAAAGTTTACCGCAAAATTCTAAATTCTACATTAAATTTTATGTTCAGCGATGGTGCTGGCCTAAAATTTAATTCTACATCCATTTATGCAGTCAGGGATAGGAATAGCCATTTGAAGAAACATTTGACAGTTTCTGATTGTCAACTTTCAAAAATCACAGAAGGCAAATGCGATAAGACAAAAGTGTAAGCAACATTTTATAATATAGGCTAAACCTCTAAATTCAAAATTCAAAAAACATTTATCTTCAATGGTTCAACGTAGACTTTTAAGAGTGCTGATCATAAAATTTAATGTAGAATTCAGATATGGTGTCAAAATAAGGTCTCGTTCTGGTTCACTGCACCTGTACCTCTTACCATAAGTTTTTTAACTTTTATGACGACGTGTGATAAAATATGGGGTGAAAGCACACACTGTCTATTCAGTATTTTAGTTATGTCTGAGTGTCAGTTTAATATAATAAAAAAAACATAAATAAAACATATCGATAAACTAAAACATTGATAATTTACTTACGCTATATTAAAGAATGCACATAGCGTTGTGTATTATTATTGTGTGCCTTGTCTTTACCCAATGTCCCACCACACACCACCCACATTATGCGGTATTGTTGATGATGATGATGTTGATGATGATGATGATGATGAGAAGAAGTGTGATGATGATGATGACGATGATGATGATATCTCTCATAATAAAACATTCTTTATAATTGTTTTGTCTAATCGGCATGACCGTTTGTTTTTCTAACACCTCAGTAGGTATTAGGATTATTGTTAGATTAAAGATAGGTTCAATTAACTATTGTCGTAAATAATTAGCTAATATTTCCATTTACAAAAAAATACTATTCAATGACAGTTATGAGCATCATTATAGCAAATTAGTTTTCCTTAATACGTGGTAGTTTTATTATGTGTATATTATTATTAAATTCCATTATTCCCGTGAGAGCGTATTTGTTGTGTCTGTTATTTGTGTGTCATAGCAAGTTAAAGGAAACAAATTTTGATGAACACAACGTAACGTTGTAGACAGACAGACAGGACAAACATTTTGTTATGTAGTGCGTTGTATGCAGTATGGAGACAAAACAGTTTAGGACAAATGGCATTTATTGGGAAGCGAAATGAAAGGACAGGACAAGAAACGTATGGACGGACATGGACATGTTTTTGTATGAACATGGGCAGTATGTGTGTTTGGAACATAGAAATAGTTTTCTTGTTTTTGTTCTTGTATTCATGTAGCATGAGAATGGACAACAAGCAGCAGAATAAGAACAGCGAACGAACAGACAAGACAACAAATGAACAACAGAACAGACGAACGGGAA